>JAQZBX010009022.1:0-46929 GCA_029593785.1 Cabassous unicinctus | reverse complement strand
TGCTTGATACAGTCTATTACACAGCAGTCAGATATAACGAAGTGCAGTTACATAAATTGATCTTAAAAATATAATCAGAATGCAAGTGTACTTTGAACTCTGGAGTATGTTCCGCTGGAGTCTGCACTACCTTAGGAGGTGATTAGCACTTCATCATATGCAAGATTATACCAGCTCCATTCCCTCTAGCTTTTTATATGTACCTATTTTGTTTTCTAATTGCATAAATTCTAGCACCTATTTTACTGGCTATCTTTTTTTCTTATCACATTTTAGGAATGTTTGTAATCTTCCCTAAGGAAAGCATGGATACAAAGAAACAAAATACATTTTTGTTCTAAAATCCCCACCATTAAATACAGGTGACAAACATCCTGTTCCTTCCTTGTTGTTTCCTTCTTTTGGGCCCTAGGAGTAAGAGGAAGATGAAGCAGTATATTTGCACATGCATATGAGAATTCTGAGCTTGGACAATATCTTCCTCTTGCCAAGATAATATAGCTTTATTAGTACTGCTATGTACTTCCTTTTTTTATTGAGTGTGGTTCAAAAGATGAGCAGAAAAAAATAATGAAAATAAAGAATTTATTGCATTTCCTAGGACTCTGCCTTGTGAGGAAGGCCATTGTTCACTATTTTGTAATAATAAAAATCAGGGATGTAACGGTAAAAATCGGGGATATGAGGATAAGGTTTAAAACCCAGAATAGTTATGAATAGCTTTTTAAATGATATTTAATGTTTGGATTGTAATCATTGATTACTTGGCTCTGATACCTCTATGCAGATAGGACAGATAAGAAATGTTAAACACAAGGAGTGGACACAAAAAGTGAAATGGAGGAAAATGGAAGGAGTAATTAGCATGAAAAATCCTGCTGATTCTGTAATGTAAACCCAGGTTTTATTTCCCTTTCTATCAGCTCATTAGGTGCCAAAAACCACATTTTATTTGAACTCTAAAAAGCCCAACTTTCATGCTGCATAATAATGCAGTTAAGGTTGATTGCATCATTTAATTTATTTTAACATGAACAATTAAGGGCAAAATGGTAGTGTAGCTAAGAGCTCTGGCTCTTAAATCAGAAAGATCTGGGAAAAAATCTGATTTTAAAAAAATTTATTGAAGTATATCATTCATCCGTGAACATACATAAACAGTAGGTGTATAGCAAAAGTTGTGAAGTTACAAAACAAACTTGCATAACATCATACAAGTGCCCCAGACATCACCCCACCACTAACACCTTGCATTGTTGTGAAACATTTGTTACAAATTATGAAAGAATATCATCAAAATAGTACTACTAATTATAGTCCATATCTTACATTTGGTATATTTTTCCCCCAACCAACCTTATTATTATTATTATTATTATTATTATTATTATATTTTTATTGCAGAAGTTGTGAACTTACAAAACAATCATACTGATTCTTATGTATGTAGAAGATTTAATTAACTTCTCTGTAAAAGTGTGGAAATGGATAGAGTTGATAATTATTCATGAGACTTTGGGCAGGTAACTAAACTTAGACTATTTTCTCATCTGTAAAATGGGATAACTCAGATAACTCATTGGGTTGTTTCAATAATTGAAGAGATGCTTATAAAAGTACTAAGTACACTGGCTAATATGTAGTGAGCAATCAAATTTAGCTATAGTGTTATCATTGCTTTACTTAATAGGGTTTTATATTATTTTATTACTTTAACCCAATGGTTCTCAATCAGGAGCAATTTGGACCCTCTGAGGACCTTTGCATTGTCGGAAGACATTTTTGGTTGTTACAGCTGGGGGAGAGGTGCTACTGGCATCTAGTGGGTAGAGGTAAGGGATGCTGCTAAGCATCATACAGTGCACAGGACAGCTCCCTCCCATGGCCCTAATAAGAATTATCCAGCCCCAAATAGACTGAGAAACCTGCTTTAAACATTCAGTTTTGATCACTAAGCTTAGAGACAATAATTCCTTTTTATTTCTTTAAAATCTTCCTGTATATCTTTTCTTTTGTGATACAGTCAAATGAGTGACCCATATATATAAACACAAGTTCCTTCATAAACTTTTCTCATTAATACCAAATCCTATAAAAGAGTTTTGTTCTGTTTTGTTTTTAGGAGGTACCAGGGATCGAACCCAGGACCTTGTACTTGTGAAGCAGGCACTCAATCACTGAAGCTACATCTGCTCCCCTATAAAAGAGCTTTATGATTCTTTATTGTTTATTCCCTGGAAAATAGAATATGTAGGTTTGGTGCTAAGATAAAGCATTAAATAAAAATGGAGAATTATTGTGTATTGGGATTATTTTAATCCTTAGATATATGAAGTAAACATGAAAAATTAATACATAAAGTTAAATTTAAATAACCTAGCCTAATCAGTGACATTTTTGCATCACTTTGCAGAATCAAGTTAGGTACTTTTTCAGTATTTACGTGACAAGAAATACATCTAATTTATTACAACTTTGTAAATAACTATGAATAATACTAATGATGTGGCTTGTGATGAATTTTGCTGAACTGATGTGCTTAGAATAAGATTCAGAGATTGCTTTTTCTAGATCTTTTACCTATAAAAGTCATAAATCTATGATTTCTTGGCCACTTTCTATGTTCAGTAAAACCCCACTGTAAGTTTCTATTCTTGCCAATGCATTTAGATTTGTGTGTGGTTTTATGTAGTGATTTATAGCATCTTTCTCACGATAACAAGGCAGTCATGTGTTTAGGATCAAAATGAGTGAAGAAAGATGATTATATTTCATCTGAATACTCTGGATTGTGACAGGATGACAAACATGGATAAAGCAATAAATACTTTTTATTTCTTATTCTTAGTATTGATGAGTTCTACATGAAATATTCTTACTAGAAGTATTTGGCTGAAATCATTTAAGACTTAGATACACATGTAGAAAAATACTAAAATCCTAAGAGTATTATTAGTGGTTTATTATCAGCAGGGATTTGAGTGGTAGGTGAGGGGAATTTTTAAAAATCACTTTTTAAAGTCAATTTTATTGATATATATTCATAAAACATACAGTCCATCCAAAGTGTACAATCAACAGTATTTGGTATAATCACAGAGTTGTACATTCATCATCTCAATCAATATTAGAGTGGGGAATCTTGAATGATGTTCCAAAGGCATTGGAGATAATTAAACAACTTCATTGATGACCCAACTGAGGAAATGGAATATATACCCTATAAAAATATTGAGACAATGATTCCAGTGGGTACTGTGTGTTTATTATTGATAATTTGAATTCAGAATTACTTTTGAAAAATAGAAAAAAGAGAAATTCTTGGGTTAAAGTTTAATGTAATAATTCAACTAGTTAGGAATCTTTTATTCTCTTTTAGAAGATGTGAAAGCTTGAGCCTTCTTTATATGTAGCTCAGAAGCTTAAGATGAATAAGAAGAGTATTATATATAAAATACATTTATAAAATTCCAGTATTGTATAATGAGAAGCCATTGTTTAGGAACTCCTATATAATCTATCCATAACTTATTAAAGAGATGGGAATTTTAATGATCTTATAAAAATGGAGTTTATTGCGTGTTACAATAAAGTCTGAGACAGTCAGTCAGGGATAGATACTGTTGGGGCATTTTTTTCACCGTCCTAATTGAGAAGGCAAAGATAAGCATTTGTTCTGATGAATATGAGTCTAAAGATTCAACACTTTCAGCATGTTTAATAATTTTCATTACTATATTGCTTGTAATTAAGTTTATGAACCTCATGATTCTTATCACTAGGACAGCACTATCATTTTTGTATTTTACAATGGTTTTCATAAAATAATAGGGGAAAAAATGATGAAATAATGGTTTTCAAAATTTTGTTAACCACACAACCCTTTCTTGGTCCTACACCTGGATGTTCAATATTCAAAACAGATAAAAAGGAAGCTGTTCTGGTTCATGACCAACAGGTAGACTCCCCACACTTAAGATATCTTATCAATCCAGAAGCTTCTGCATTTAAAATATTCAAAATTTATACCTATATTATTCAAAAAAGATGGTGATATTCTAAAACTTAAACTTTAGCTGTTAGGATGATCCTCAAATCAGTAACATGAAATGTTCATTTATTGGCTGCTATATGAAAAGCTGAGTTCAGTATACAAATAATAGTTTAAGAATGAAAATTTGTAATGCACAAAATAATTTAAAATCAAAGCAGCTAATGTTATTAATTTTTTAGTGCAATATCTGTGTGGCAGCAATGAATATTCCCCTCTTAGGTCTCTAGCCATGGTCACTGCCTAACTCTAAAATGCTAAGACTACACTTTCCAGGGCAATTTCCAGCCAATGACTGATCACTACGTGGCTGCTTACCCAAGTCAAACATTCTTGAGAGACATGGGACTTCTCTTTTAGGTAACTTTGTCTTGAAGACTCACCATTAGCCATGTGAACTGTCTTAGAGAACTGTACTGCAGTCTACAGGTTCTTCCTTCCAATCATCTATCCTCCTCTCTCTCCTTGAAAACATTCAGACCTGTATTAACTGTATTAGTCAGGATACTCTAGGGAAATAGAGATGACATAATAGGATAATCTCCTATTATGAGATTTTTTTAAAAATAGGAATTATCTCATGTGACTGTGGCAATGGGCAAGTCCAAATTCGTAGGGCAGGCCATAAACTGGAAACTCCAATGAAAGTTTTTGATGAAGTCCTCAGGAGAAGCTGACTGGCTAAAGTAGAGATGGAAATTCTTCCTTCTGACTGCTGAAATCATCACTTCTCCTTTTAAGGCCTTCAACTGATTGACTGACACTTCTCTCATTGTTGACGGCAGTGTTCTCAGTTAATTGTGGATGTAATCAGCCATAGATGCAATCAATGTGATGATTTAAATTCATGAAATACCCTCACAGTAACAATCAGATCAGTGCTTTCTTGACCAAACAGATGGACACCATAACCTAAGCAAGTTGACACATGAACTTAACTATCACATTGTCTAATGGTTGTCTTAACCTCTTTCAGCTCTCTCTCTGTTTTCCCTCACAGGCCCTTACCCTAATAAATCCCATGCATATCATTTCCAGTCTAGGCTTATGATTCTTGGAGGACCTATAGTTACAACCAAGTAAGTATTAAATGCTCAATATCATCATTTCCTGTAACAACATAAAGCGATAGGTACTATT
The DNA here is from genome assembly GCA_029593785.1 of Cabassous unicinctus. NCBI lineage: Eukaryota > Metazoa > Chordata > Mammalia > Cingulata > Chlamyphoridae > Cabassous > Cabassous unicinctus. Next base: position 41,738 of record JAQZBX010009022.1, on the reverse strand, counting down.
ATCTCAATTTTACACAAAAATATTTCTGTCCTGTTTTTGTTTTTGTATTTTCAGATAATCTTCATACGTTAGCCAGGTTCTGAATATATAGATCTGATAGTTAAGCCTGTTTTCTATGCGCGTTTAATGTAGAAAGAATGACTGCTTTTTTGTTTTAGGGTTGGTCTATCAGAGTATGAGGTTTCTCAGTCTCTAAGTCTACATACTGTTTCCAAAGTCCATACTTTAACTTTGTATTACAATTTTATTCACATAGCTGTAGTTATCCCTTCTCCAGTTTTGAATGAATATGTGCTGATGCTGAAACATAAATAGGTTTGCTTTATCTTAATGCCCTTTCCAGAACATGCCTATAGCTGCTGCCAATTTTCCCAGGAGTGGACTCTCTTTGTGTGGCTACTTTTCTTCTATGCACAGGATCTGTGCTCTTTTCAGTGCTGTTGGTGCTATGTGGAGAAGGAATGCATTATGGGAACCAACCTCAAATTTGACAGGGAGGAAAAGGATTTCAGCTTAAGCTCCATCAGAGATTCTCTGATTGATTGAACACAAGTCATTTTCTCTGTCAGATATTAATCCACCCATCTGGATTCCACAATCACTTCACCTTCTCCTATCATCAATCTCTTTGGGCAACAGAACTCAGACTTTACTGATTAACTTTCTCAGGACCTCTTCAAACAGCCACTTTAGTTTTCTATGAAATTTTTGATCAATGTATTATATCTAAAAAAGAAAAATAGATCTTGATTATTTAATAGAAACGCTACAATTGCTCTTCTAATAGGGTTCACAGCACTTTCTAGATCACCCATTTTTATAAGTTCCCTTGTTTGGTGACTCTCTGATGGTTTTTTGAAACTTAAGGTGAATTCAAAGACCAGACTAATGAAAATGAGGAAAGCTTCAGACCAGTTTGATTTATGTTTGTTTATAGTCTTGTGGTTTTTAACTTGAGGTAACTAGATACAGAAATGGCAAAATAGCTTATTTTTATATTTTATGAAAAATACATTGGGTTTTTCATTTCTCATTTAGTCAAATAGAGGCACTTTATACTTTCTAATTTTCATCTATTAGAAAGTTTATGGGTTTATAGGACAATCATGCATAAAATATAGGATTCTCATAAACCATTCCTCCAACAACTCCTTGCATTGATGTGGAACATTGGTTACAATTGATGATATCATGTTTTTATAATTGTACTACTAACTAAAGTTCATGGTTTACCTTAGGGTTCACTGTTTGTGTAGTATAGTACAATAGATTTTTAAAAAACTTTTATTCTGTTACCATAAATACAATCTAATATTTTCCCTTTTAATCTCATTCAGATATGTACTTCGGTGCTGTTAATTGTGTTTGTTGTGTCAATTGTCTTACTTGTGTGGTACCACTGCAACCTTCCATTATCAAAACATTTCCATCATTCCAAATAGGAATCCTGCACATTTTAAGATGCCCATTCCCTAGCCCCACCTACTCCCCTGGTAATCTATATTCTAGATTCTGATTCTGAGAATGCTTACTTGAATTGTTTCAAATCAGTGATATCATATGACATTTGTCCTTTTGTGTCTGGGTTATTTCATGCAAGATGATGTCTTCAAGATTTATCCTTGTAGCCGTGTGAGGACATTATTTTTATGGCTGAGTAATATTCCACCGAATGTACACAACACATTTTATTTAAGCATTCATCAGATGATGGATACCTGGGTTATTTCCATCTTTTGGCAATTATGAATAATGCCACTATGAACATTGGGGTACAAATATATTTTTTAAGTCCCTGCTTTCAATTCTTTTGGATATACACTGAGTAGTAGGATTGCTGGGTCGTATGGTATTTCTATTCTTAGCTCTCTGAGGAACCACCAAACTGTCTTCCACAGTGGCTGCACCATTTAACATTGTCACCAACAGTGAATGTTGCTAGTTTTTCGCATCCTCTTCAACACTTGTTATTTTCCGTGTTTTTTTGTTTTTTTTTAGCAGCCATTCTAATGGGTATGAAATGATGTCTCATTGTGGTTTTGATTTGCAGTTCCCTGTTGGTTAATGGTGTTGAGCATCTGGTCATATGCTTTCTGCCCATTAGTATATCTTCTTTGGAGAGCTGTCTATTCAGTTTTGCCTATTTTTAAATTGGGCTGTTTGTCTTTTTGTTGTTAAGTTGAAGGATTTCTTTATATATTATTGATATTAAACTTTTATTGGATATGTGATTTCCAAATATTTTCTCCTATTGTGTAAGTTGTCTTTTACTTTCATGATAAAGTCCTTTTAGGTGCAAAAATTTTAAATTTTGATGAGGTCTCATCTATATTTTCTTTTGTTGTCTGAGATTTTGGTGTAAAGTCTAAGAAACTATTACCTAACAGAAGGTTCTGAAGATACTTCCCTATTTTTCTTCTAGGAGTTTTATAGTTCTAGCTCTTATATTTAAGTCTTTTATCCATTTTGAGCTGATTTTTGTATAAGGTGTGAGGAAGGGGTCCTTCTTATTTGTGCAAATGGAGATCCAGTTTTCCCAGTACTATTTGTTGAAGAGACTATTCTTTCCCAATTGAATGGTCTTCACCCCCTTGTCAAAAATCAATTGGTCATAAATGATTTCTGACTCTCAATTTGATTCCATTGGTCTATATATCTGTCCTTATACCAATACCATGCTGTTTTGATTACTGTAACTTTGACATATATATTAAGATTGGGAAGCATTAGGCCTCCAACTTCATTCTTCTTTTTCAAAGTGATTTTAGCTCTTTGGGGCTGCTTACTCTTTCATATAAATTTGATGAAAGGCTTTTCACTTTCTGTAAAGAAGATTGTTGGAATTTGGATTGGGATTGCATTGAATATATAAATTGTTTTGGGTAGGATTGACATCTTAATGATATTGAGCCTTCCAATTCATGAACATGAAATGTCCTTCCACTTATTTAGGTGTTCTTTGATTCCTTTTAGCAATGTTGTGTAGTTTTCTGTGTCTAAGACCTTTACATACGTGGTTAGATTTATTCCTATATATTTGATTCTTTTAGTTACTAATATGAGTGGACTTTTTTTCTTGATTTTTAAATTCTCATTGTCCATTGTTTGTGTACATAAACATTACTGAGTTTTGGTATTGATCTGTACCCCACCACTTTGATGATGTTTATCATCTCTGTGAGCTTTGTTGTGGATTTTTCAGGATTTTCAGTTTATAGGATAATGGTATCTACAAATGGAGAAAGTTTGACTTATTCGTTTCCAATTTGGGTGCCTTTTATTTCTTTTTCTTGCCTAATTGCTCTGGCAAGACGTTCTAATACAATGTTGAATAAAAGTGGTGACACTGGGCATCTTTGTCTTGTTTCTGATCCTAGAGGAAGTAGGATGTAAGCTGTGGACTGTTCATATATACCTTTTGTCATGTCCAGGAAGTTTCCTTCTATTGCTAGTGTTCTAAGTGTTTTCATCAAGAAGAGGTGCTGGAATTTGTCAAACACCTTTTCTGCACCACTTGATATGATCATGTGTTTTTCTTTTTTTCCTTCACTGTGTTAATATGTATTCATTAATTGATTTTCTTATATTTACCCAAGCTTGCATACCAAGGATAAATGCCACTTGATCATGGTGTATAATTCTATTCAATATGCCATTGGATTTGGTTTGCTAGTATTTTTTTTTGAAGATTTTCAAGTTTATATTCATAAGAGATTTTGACCTGTAGTTCTCTTTTGTGGTATTTTTATACAGCTTTGATAGAAGTGTGATGTTGGCCTCATAGAATAAATTAAAGAGTGTTCCTTCCTCTTGATTTTTGAAGAATTTGAGTTGAACTTGAGTTTTCTTGGAATGTTTGGTGAATTTACCTTTGAAGCTGTCTGGTCCTGGGATTTTCTTTGTTGAAAGGTTTTTGATTACTGATTCAGTCTCTTTACTAGTAATTGATTTGTTGAGATCTTCTATTTCTTCTTGAGTCAATGTAGGTAGTTTGTGTGTTTCTCAAAATTTGTCCATTTCATCTTGGCTGTCTACTATATTGGCATACATTTGTTCATAGTATCCTCTTACAGTCCTTTTAATTTCAGTGGGCTCATTTCTGATTTTCATTATTTGTATCCTTTCTCTTTTTTTCTTTGCCAGTCTAGCTAAAGGTTGTCAATTTTATTGATCTTTTCAAACAACTTTTAGTCATGGTGTTTCTCTCCATTGCTTTTGTTTGTGTTTCTATTTCATTTCTCTTCACTGTTATCTTTGTTTCCTTCCTTTTGCTCACTTTGGCTTTAGTTTGCTCTTCTTTTTCTAGTTTTGAGGTTAAGTCTCCGATTTTAAGGATTTTTCTTTTTTTAATGTAAGCATTTAGAGCTATAGTTTTCCCTCTTTGCACTGCCTTTGCTGCATCCTGTGTTTTGGTAGGTTGTATTTTCATTTTCATTAGCCTCAAGATATTTCCTGACTTTGCTTGTGATTTCCTCTTAACCCATTGGTTGTTTAAGGGTATGTTGTTTAATTTCTACATATTTGTAAATTTTCCATTTCTCCCTGTGTTATAGATTTCTAGCTTTACTCTGTTGTGGCTGAAGAGTGTACATGGTATGATTTCAATATTTTTGAATTTATTGAAACATTTGTGAACTAACATATGATCTATCATGGAGAAAGATCCATGTGCATTTGGGAAGAATGCGTATTCTGTTTATTATTTATTTTGGAAGAAATGTTCTATACATGTCTGTTAGGTCTAGTTGGTTTAGAGTATCATTCAAGTCTTGTATTTCCTTATTGATCTTCTGACTAGATAGATATTCTGTCTATTAGTGAGAGTGATGTATTAAAGCCTCCTACTCTTAATATATAATCATCAATTTCTCCCTTTAAATCTGTCAGTAATTGCTTCATATATTTTGGGGCTATGCTCTTAGGTGCATATATATTTATAATCATTGCATCATCTTGTTGAATTGTCCCCTTTATCAGTATATAATGACCATCTTTGTCCCTCATAATTTTTTTTTTTAACTTGGTCTATTTTATCTGATATTAGTATAGCTCTTTCAGCTCTCTTTTGGTTACTGCTTGCATGGCATATTTTTTCCATCCTTTCACTTTCACTCTACTTGTATTTTTGAATTTAAGGTGAATCTCTTACAGCCAACATATAGTGGGGTCATGCCTTTTTATTCATTTTGCCAATCCTTGCCTTTTGACTGGAATTTAATCCATTTACCTTTGAAAACACTACAGGAGTTTTCTCTCCCATTTTGCTATTTAGCCTTTGTGCGTCTTATACCTTTTTTTTTTTTTTTTTAATCTGTCACTTCCATTAATGCCTACTTTTTATATTTATCTGATTTTTTGTTGTGTACCATATTCAATGCCCTCTCACTTCTATCTGGATATATGTTTAATCTCTTTTCCTTGTGGTTATCATGGGATTAAAATTTAACATCCTAAATATATAACAATCATATTTGGTTTGGTATTAACTTCAGTAGGATGCACAAATATTTTTCCTATACCCCTTTGTCCCCCATTTTTTTTAATACTTGTTACCACTTATATCTTTGTATATTGTATGTCCAGAAAATAGATTTATCATCACTTTTTATGCATTTGCATTATAGTACCTGTAAGACGTAAGAAGTTGAGTTGTATACCAAACAATACACTACAATAATACTGGCATATTTACCCAAATGATTACCTTTACTACAGGTATTTATTTCTTTATGCTGTTTTGAACTGCTGTCCAGTGTCCTTTCCTTTCAGTCTGAAGAACTTCCTTTAGCATTGCTTGTTAGGGGAGGTCTAGTGGTAATGAGCTCCCTTAACTTTTATCTGGGAATGTCTTAATCTCTCCCTCATTTTTGAAAGAAAATCTTGCCTGATATAAAATTCTTGGCTGTCAGTTGTTTTCTTTCAGCATTTCAAGTATTTCACCCCACTGCATTCTTGCTTTCATGGTTTCTGATGAAAAATCATCACTCATTCTAATTGAGATTCCCTTGTTTGTAACATGTTGCTTTTCTCTTGCAGCTTTTAGAACTCTCTCTTTGCCTTTTGCATTTGATAGTGTGTTTAATATATCATGGGATATTTTTCTTCATCTTTACCCTATTTGGTATCTCTGGGTTTCTTGAATGTGCATATTCACGTCTTTTGCTAAGTTAGGGAAGTTTTCTATCATTATTTCTTTGAATATTCCTTCAGCCCCTTTCTCTATTTCTTCTTCTTCTAGGACTTCCATAATGAGAATATTAGTGCACTTGATGGTGTCCCATAGCTGTAATAGGCTATTTTCAGTTTTAATAATTATTTTTCCTTTCTGCTTCTCAGCCTGACTCATTTCAATTGTCTTGTCTTCATGTGCACTGATTCTTTCTTTTGCAAGCTCCAAACTGCTCTTGAAATCCTCCTGCATATTTTGCATTTCAGTTATTGTGGTCTTCAACTCCAGTAGTTTTATTAGGTCCTTTTAAAATTTCTATCTCTTTATTAAGACTCTCATTTTTATCATTCATTGCTTTCCTGGTATTCTTTTGTTCTTTCTCTGTATTTTCTTTCATCTCCTTGGGCATTTTTAAGACCTTTTTTTTTTTTAAAGACTTTGTTCATTATGTCCACATTGTTTTCTTCATTGTGTTTTTCTGGATTTTTATCTTCCTCTTTTGGATGGGGCATCATTTCCTGTTTCTTTGTTTGACTTCTTTTTGTTGCAGACTGTACATTTTAATATTTCAAAATGTTAACTCTGGGACTTATTCCCCAAGATGTCTGTTTCTTGATTTTGTAATCAGCTTGTGATAAGACAGATTTTCTTGAGCTTAGCCCTCCTTTCAGGAAGGTCTATCAAAGGCAAATGCCAAGGGTATAGGATTTCCCCTGTCCTTCTGGGTCTCTGTCTTGTCCTGGGCTTTTGCTTGTTAGTTGCTTTGGAGTTCCCCTATTTATTATAGGAATTTGGTTGTCCTCTCTGTTTCCAGGAGACATACTTCCCTCTCCTGGATGTTTGAAGCCAGCAGGCCTTTGTTCCTGACTGTCTGCCTCTAGTTTTATTGTATTCCTTTCATTGTCTCATCCTGCTTTTGCCTAGAGGGCAAATTGTGGGAAGAGGGGAATGCTGGAAAGGACTTTCCCAAGGCAGTCTTTCCCAGACAAAACAGGGCCAGCGGCCCATGAAAGGGGCACAGGCCAGCTCCAAAGTGCCCTTGGGTAGGGGATTAGGAAGGGTGTCAAGAGTTTCTCCAATGGCTCCCCAAAGCTGAGCTTTCCTGACCTATCCAGCAAATGCAGCCCTTTAACTAGCTGTCTCAGCCCCAAGGAAGTGCAGCATTGTTATTTCTCTACTGCTGTCTTCCCTCTCAAGGGAGGGCTGAAACAATGGCTGATGCCACCTTTGTCAGGAGCAGGTTGAAACAGTGGATGCCCTCAGAGCCAGATCCCCAGCTATCCAAATTCACAAATCAAAAGCCACTAACAGTGTTCAGCTGTGCCCACCCTTCTTCTTGGGAAGAGGATTTTTATGTTCCTTTCTGTCACCAGCAAACTAGCCATAGGTGGCCTACTGTGATAGTAGAGCATGGGTGCCAGTGGCCTCATGGGCAGAGAGAGCAATTTAATGTACTTTACTGTAATTTATCAGCCTCTTCTTGCTATTCCCTGGATTCTCTACAGTGTTCTTCTGGTCTCTGGAGTTTCAAAACAGTTGTTTCAGACAGTTCCTGCCTGTTTAACAGTCGGTGGAAGGACTGATTTCTGGAGCTCCCTACTCCGCCATCTTTCCACAATGAATGTATACCTTTATAATATGAAGTGCCATTTACTCTGGAACAACTAATAGCTACTATAATTGACAAAGAAAGCAAATCATTAAAGATTTCCCAAAGATTTAAAATTTGTCCTAGAACTGAAGCCAATCTAAATATCTTTAAAATAAATAAGAAAAGTAAAGGCAGCTAAAAATCTGAAAATGTGAACAATATCTTAGAAGTTATATGTATGGAAATAATAAAAGTCATCACTAAAATAAGTCATTTCTGGACAAAATATTTTGACATGTTCATTTCAAAGTCCTTTAGCAAATAGTAAGCTTTATTTTAGTTACCCCTAATAAATGTTTTATATTTCTTATCAACTGTTTGTTTTTTTAATCGGAACAAGCAAAATAGATTCCAAGAGAAATTATATAATCATTAAGCAAAACATTTGGAGCTATTATAATGTGTCCACTATTGTTTCTCATGCACATGAACTACAAAGCCTTATATTAAAAGATCTTTTTAAATTTTGTGAGTTGAGTAAACTATGATTATCCAAGAATCTTAACTGAAATGGAATATATAAAATAAATGCTTACCATTAAAAAAATTCTGGTAGCATCTAATAGACAAAAATACATGTATTGAAATCATTGGATTCAATTATAAAAGAAATGACTGAAAATATTTTGAGGCCAGAGAATATTAGAATTGCTGTATCTTGAAGGCAGTTGCAGTCCTGTATTTCCCTCATTTCTGATATGACCTCATTCACCATACTTTGTGTATTTGAGCGCAGTTTTTTATTTATTTACTTGCTTAGTTATTTATATTCATATGATAACCAGGTCATGGGGCCTATAGGATTGTTGGCACTAAGAATTTCCCCTTTTTTTCTTTGGAAGCATAGAATGAGGATTTTCTCAATGAGATTGTTATTATATAGTATTGCATTTCTCAAAGTAGAAAACAAGCATATTTTTATGATTTCTTTTTTTAAGCATGCAAATCAGAAAATTTAGCATAAAATCCTCAGAGATTTTTAGATGTTTACTCTCCCCTGCTATTTCTTCAAATGAAAAGAAATAAGATAGAGCTCTCCAACAGCTTAGCTTCATTCTTAAAAGCTGAGCTCATCCAGTGAAAGAAACATAGGGAAAATCCTCTGACCTTGACCAGGTACAGAATTATTTTGCAAATGAAGCAGTGGAGTGTGTGACTTTTTTAATGAGACAAAATTTGCATCAGGTTGTAATCTTATTGCTGGTGTACACCACTTGAAACTGACCCTGGGGTTAAACCAGTTCTAGTTAATTTATAAAAACAACACATACCTGTAAGGTTTGCCTAGCGTATATGATTTACTAATACTACACTACATTTTAAAACTTTCTACTTTGGGCTTATTGTTTTTTTTAAACTCATGCACTAGGAACATTTCTTGAAGGCAATATTTACATCTTAATTATCTTAAGAAAAAAGTTCCAAGGAATATAATAGACAGGGGCATGGAGTAATTGTTAAAATGGATGAATCTGTTTTCCTTCCCACTTTGTATAATTAATCTTATGGTAATATGTTTAATCTCCCTATACCTTAGTTTCTCCTTATGGACTTTTGGAGCATCCATTTAAATGTATTATATTCCTTTTAAAATTGAAAAAAGATTCTTTCAATTTCCTTTCATGATTGTTTAGATGAATCAAAATTTAGAGGAGAGGGACAAGGGTCGATATTTATACAATACCTAAATAAATGTCCAGGTTTTTTTTTACTTTATACTTGTTAATGGGATGTATGGGTATGTCTAGGGCCTAGACTCTAGGCTAATAATATATATCCTAGTGCTTCTGTCTTTTCACTCAATTACATCACTTACTTCACATTTAGAAACATTTAGAGAAAGATGTTGAAATATGTAAAATATTATATTGTTAAATGAGTTTATACTTTATTATTTTTTATCAGAACAAAACATTAAAAGTGTGGATTCTTCCAATATGAGTTACTAAATTAAAACAGCTACCTTGTAATCATGTTGCCATATATCTGGATATGTTCCTACATATCCCAATAACTGCAGTGGGTAGAACCACATTGAGCTGACTTGGGAATAAACTTGCTGATATGGGGGAAGGGGTTAGGTATGAGGAGACAGATCCATCTCCAGGCACATTCAAATTTGAGAATCACTGCTCTACAATAGAAATGTCAAAGTGTGTAGTTGAAAATTTTGCTTTTATTTAGGAAGTCTGTTCTCAGTGAAAAGTAGAGAGTTAGAAGGGGTCCATTAAAATGTTTATATTCCAATTCCAATCCCAATATAATACTGAAGTACTTGTTAGAACAATTTTTTACCAAAGGAAAAAACATTTCACTGGCAGTTCAGAGTGTTTTAAGAAGTGTTATACCCTCACAGCAGTCTGAAATTTTGTCTGTGATTTTGGGCTATCAGAGTAATAAAGAAATGTACTTTTGTGTTACAGATGACTTTTTAGTATAGTAAGAAAAATTGTATCATTGGCATCAAATGTCTACAAACAAATATTGGTTGAGAGGTCATTTGTGTCTATGAGCTTTCACGATATCACTGACGAGAGTTTTGTTCTGAAAGAAAAACATATAACTTACAAAAATGCTGAAAAGGCACAGTGAAACATTACGGAGAGAGATTTCCTTAAATCTTTAAGGGAGATAAGATATTTATAAGTTGTCTTTTACCCTCATATCTTATGAGAAAGAAGGTTAGAAAGTTTATTTAATATAAAGTGGAAAGCTAGTCAGTTCTCAATGAAAGGAATGCTGATGGGTAGGATATTACAGATAAGCCAAAAATCACAATAACAAATTAGTCAAAACATGGTAAACATGGATTTAATAGAAACCTCTTTTTTGAAAATCATGTCCATTATTTCAGCAGTCTAGATCAGCATTTCCCAAAGAGTGTTATGAAACATAGTGCTTCCCTGTGCTTCCCCCCAGCTCCCCAAATGGTTGCTTAAAAAGACATTCTAGGGAGCAATAAGTTTAGGGAACTTTACATATTTGATTCCCCTTTAAATGAACAAATATTTATTGAGTGGCTTAGAACCTGCTTTGTGTTAGGCATTGTATATTAAAAGGCTGGGAGCAGGGAAACCTGTTTAATTTTTTTCAATCCAGGGTTTTCGAAAAATTAACTTCTTTTGCATGAAGCAACTATTAAAACTAGTTCTTAAATACTTTAGGAAAGGGGAACTAAGTAACAAATGGAAGCGCTATGCTCTTGTTTCATCATTATAGTGGTCTTTCCGCCAGTGGATCTCATGCTGTTGCTATTTTTCATGCTTCAAGTCTCTGGCTCACATGCACCATGATTAATCCTAACCCACAGAAACATTTTAAGACTCTTTGATTACTTTACCTTCTGAGCAATTCTAAGTACAATTTTCCTTGTTCATTCCATATTAATCCATCAAATGGCATCCTTAAAAGTGTTGATCAAATTAAACCAAAAAAGACCTTATGGGTATCTTAAGTGTTTTTTCTTTCTTTATTTCTATTCCATTCTTCTTACTCTTCTTAAAGAACCTGATGTAGCTGTAACAATTAAACTAATTTTCTTTTTCAAATTACAAACCATTAATTTCCTTATGCCATATTATAATGGTATTCATATAATCCATTTCCTTTTCTTCAGTTATATAAAAGTTTCAAAATTTTATTGAATGGTAAGCACAATGCACTTTCCCTTGAATTTTGACTTTGCAACAGTAAACACAATGTGGTTTCTAAAGTCTACTAGTAGATCTAAATAATAGACATCTAATATGTGGACATTTCTACTGGTTGTATAAGTTTTACTATTTTTATGTTTTTAAATTATTTTTACTCTGATTAATCAGAAAACTTTAATTCCACCTATGGATAATTTAATAAGTTGACTGTATATGAATTAGAAAAGTACATGTTTTACCAATGCACTTGTGCCTCTAGCTGTTCTTAAACTGCCTATTACGTGCAGATTATTAAATAAAATTAGTAATCTGTTTCAGATATATTCTTTAAAAATATCATTTTTGTATTGTAAAAATAATTTTGTCTATTATATGTTTTAAGTTACTCTGTCTTATTTTGAGGTGCTTCAAATATATGGTCCTTCTTATGCAATATTAGAACTTTTACTGCTTAGATATAGCCTCCTGATCATTAATAACTCAAATTTTCTTCTATATAACTGATGCTTTTAAAAGGTTGCAGTGATACAGCTACCACTGGAAACAATATCTCCATTCTATGTCTTACTGAATAGCTGTCATTCAGAATTGAGAAATGTCGTGGTAAGAACTGGTGAAACAGCAAGGTAAATTAAAGATAGTATTTTCTTTAAGATATTGCACAAGAAGTTATCCAAGTATAAATCTTGATAAAGTGATCTATTCAGGAACTGTTTACTTGCTTGATTATGAATTATGAGCACAGAAATGAATGATGTTTCCTAGGCATATTTTTCATGTCCCTTGAAATTTATGTTTTCCCAACCGTTAGAGAATATTGTCATGAATTGAAATGAGTACTTAAATTTCTGTATCTGAATCATGTCTAAGTAATGTAAATTCATTGGCATCAGATTTAAATATAATAAGTATAAATCTTGAGAAGTAGCTTCCTGTTTATTCAGGAATGTTTATTAAATGTCGACCATATGTCATTCACTGCATAAGACTGGGACTTAAATAATCAAATCATTATTTGAGTCAGTCATGGAAACAAATAGTTATAATGCAATATGATGAATGCTAAAATAAATGCTATATTAACTACCATTAACTATTTCTAAATAACCAACAAGTACATTTTAACTAACAATAACATGATGCTCTAGGTATATAAATTATAGGATTCTTTTATTCATTCATTCACTTCTTCAACAAATAATTATTAAGCACCTACATGGCATGTACTGTTACTGTTTTGGATATATCAGTGAACACAATTTCAAACATGTCTTCTACCATGGAGGTTACATTCTAGTGGTATGCAGAAAAACTTTCCTGTCAGTAACCTAGACATTGAAGCATAAATAGGAATTTATCAGATAGAGAAAAATATGAGAGGGGTGGGTAGGGAGGAAATGGAAATGAGAATTAAGAGCCTTAAAAAATAGAATTAGTCTTAGCTAAACTTAACATCAGTTTATTGAAAGAACCTGAAAAAATTACTTAATTCATCAATGATTCTTTATGTTCAATGTCTGCAGGTACTAATATTTTAAGGTTTTTAAGAGCTATGAAATGAAAAAGGGTATCATTTTAAGTGAGTGGAATATTTATTTAAAAGGAAGCATCTCCCCTGAACTAAGCTTCAAATCCAGTGTGCTTTTAATTTTAATGTACCTGGCAGTGGCACTATCTGAATGGGAAGGGTCCCTTTGGGGTCAGTAAGTCAACTGGGTTTATGTAGAAGGTGACTTTTCTGAATTAGTCAAGGATGATTTCCTCTTAGGAATTAGGATAGTGAATCCAAGATCAGTGGTTCCAAAATGCTGATCCACAAACAAACAGTATCAAAAAGACTAGAAAGGTTTTAAAAATTACTAATTCCTTATTTCTATATTTGGCTTGAAGGAACAAGAGCAAAGGGGTAGTACGATTATTGCCTTCAGGCTTATGGAGCTATATTTTTCAAAACAATTTAAATAGTCTCTTCAGAATAGACACACCATGCTTACATTTGTTAGTTAATTAGTCTGGAAAATGCCGTAAGTATTTTCATCCTAATTTATATGTAGGTGACCTAAGGATAGGATGCATGATTCGGTAGGTCTCCTGAAGCTGTTCTCCAGAAGAATATATAATCAATTGTGCATATATATTGGGTCAGGGTCTGTCTTTTGGTTTATGATGTGGTTATTAGTCAAATAAATGGTTATTTAGCACTAAATAAGACACTATGCAAAAATAGTAAAAACTTAGTTTATATTAATTTCTGCCCTTAAAGAGTTTATAATCAACAAAAGGAAAGTTGGATATAAAATCTATATTTATCAGAGAGGATTCAGCTCTTGCCATTCATTCACAGTAGTTTGATTTTGTTTAATAAGATTATCCAGGACAATGCTTGCTTACTCAAACAACTGGGCACCATAACCTAGCCAAGCTGATATATGGACTTAACCGTCACAATCCCTGACTGCAATATATGACAGAGAGAAGCTTGGGTTGGGATCTAATCTTTAATTTAAAAATTGCATTTTTTTCTCAAATTTTCAACTCTTTGGGCTCCAGTTTTGTTATTTCAAAAATGAAGGAGGAGAATAAGGTCTATTTAAGTTTGTTTCTTACTTTAAACATTTATATTACAGTGTATTCCTGTTTGTGTGTGTATTATCTTGGTTTGCAAGATTATCCCTACCAGGAATATCAGGTTGAGAAATTCTAGGTTCAGCCTGTACACTAAATAGTTGTATGTGGGTGAGTCAATGAATATGTTGAACCAGATTATATATAAGTTCATTTCAAGCTTCAGCTAAATATTCTTATTGGTAAAAGTGATGGAAAGTCTAGATCATTAGCAAAAAAACAAATGAGCAAACTCATATAGAATCCTGAAAAATTAGGTGTCTAAGATACTTGTCCTTCTATTAGCTTCAGGGGAATACATGCAAGCAATATGCATACACATATACTATACACAAACAGGTGCAGAGATACCCCTTGTTATAGCTATAGATGCCCTAGTACCAAAGCTACATTAAGTGATTAGGTATAAATATGTGTGTCCTTTCCTTTCACATATATTTTCTAGTCATTGGGTTTTTCATTCAAATCTGGTGGAAAGAAATAAGAATTAAAAGATAGGGGCAAGATGAAGGCCTTAGTCTTAACTCTACTTTTCCATACCCACTTTTTCTAGGCACTATCTATTTCACCATTTCCTTGGAATGTCAGACACCTAATCCTGCTTCTTACTCAAAGATATGGGCAAACAACTGATAAAACAGGAGGTTTTTAATATTGTGGGGAAAAAAAAACATACGTTGGCTAGGTTCAAATACTCTTCTACCATTTGGCCCCAGCGAAGTTACTAAACGTCACCTAGCCTCTGTTCCCTCATGTGAAAACAGGGAATCTATTAACTATGATTAAAATTGCTGTGAGATGGTAGATAATCTATATATGCCATTAGGTAGTCTCTCAGTTAATGGAGCTGTTGTTATATACCTTACATATATTCATATGCAAAATCAAATACATAGATGCATATAGAGATTAAATGTTATGGGTATGTTTATGAATGCATATGTACATACATGATCCTACACATAAAGGTATAAAAAATTTACTCAGTAGGCATTTTTCTAGTTACTAGGAATTTTTGCCTTTTAAAAGGCTTTTAGTGGCCATCTAGCCAGTGGCTTTCAAATGGTATGTTTTAGAGAGAGGATCCCTTGGCAGTTACTAAAAATTGCAGTTAGTGTAGGAGTACAGAGACAGAAGAGCTGATGAATGAAGAGGGTTGAGTGGGTGGTTCTCCAAATGACCCAACCCACCTTTCAACCAGAACAACTATACTCTTTGTTTAGTTTTATAGTATTTTGTTTGAAAAATGCTCAATAATAATGAAAATTACAGTTCCAGCTCAACCACTCATTTTGCACATGAATGCTTACCTGGAGAACCTTAAGTGACTTGTAGAAGGTCAAATCTTGGTTGTTGGGAGCTAAAACAAACCTGTATCCAGATTTTCTGTTTCCTGGTCCAATGTTTGTTGGTTCCCACCCCCACACACACACCACTTTCTTCATCTCTATTTAATTTTTGAAAAGGTTATTAGCTCAGAACTTAGATTGATGAACAACCAAGTGTTTCTTGATTTCAATATAGTCTTTGAGAACATCTCCAGTGATATTCAAGTAAACAAGTTGGTAAAGTGGAGGATGGACAAGTTGCTGAATTTGAAAGTGATTAAAAAGTGATCTGAACATACTAATGAATTTGTCTCATCCTAAATGGATTCGTTACTTCTAGGCTCCTTTTTTGCTCAGATTGCATTCAGAATTTTATAATTAACTTGATAAATATGTAGAAACATGTTTTCTCAAAAGCAGAAGACTTAGGTCAGCAGAAATGCTAATAGGTTATATCAATGGTTCACAACCCTGGCTACCCATTTATAACATATGCGGATCTTTAAAAAATATTCATACTGAGATAGATCCCATACCAGTTGAATTGGAGTTTCTGAGTTTGGGCCTGGGCTATGTCTTAAAATATCTACAAGTGGCTCTAATATACAGCCAGGTTGAGAACTAGTAGATTAGGTGGATAAGAATTCAAAATATTTTCAACAGGTGGGAATAGAACACGGATCATTCTTAAAAAATTTAGATCAAGCTTCAATAGGCTATGACCATGTTATCAGAAAGTTTCATACTTTATCATAATTTTTCTTATAGTCTTCCCTGGCACTCTAAATGACTAAGGACTGTGTATAAGAGCTAGAAAAAATTCTCTAGGCATAGTTTGCTGTGAGAAAATCCTGTAAATAACATTACTTTCAATAAGGATGAATCACCCTGTTCTTAAAGTACAATTTTTAAAATACATCCTTATTCATTGCTAGGTGATTGTTTCAATTTGAAGATGGCAAAACAAGATCTATACTTACGGTGATACTGAAGTACTCCTTCATTAATACGTTGCCTGCTATCTTTAAAGTGAAAAGTGAAATATCAAGCTCTCAGTACACTGAAGTGGTTTTAAATTAAATCAGTTTTAGTGCAATGCATTTCTCTCCATTCTCTAAAATGTTCACTAAAATATAGTAAATATAAGGCATTTTTATTGTAATTTAAACATTGGATATTTTGGGCAAAAGTCAGCAAATGTCATGTTCAATCTAGGAAATGCATGACCTAAAATGGTCATTGTCAGGATTAAATGTTTTATGAGAGGGTTCACAGCTGCATTCAGTGACCACATTAGAATGTAAACTAAAAGGAGATGAAACTAATTTTTTATGTAAATGAAATATTTTATAAAAAGCACAAGGAAAATTCAGTGTATAATCGCATAAATAGCCTGAAAATCAGCATTTGTCTGAGGAAGGAATCTTCTTGCATGATGAATTTGAGGTCTTTGGGAATATAAGCACAACTCCCTCCCCTGAAATTTTTCCCAGCATACATGTCATAGTGTGTGAAATCCTCAAAGTTTCAGCCTTCTGAGTTTTAAAGAATTATAGACCCTTCTGAAACTCCTATTAATGGTGGTTATTATTGTAAACTGTTTTGGCATATTGTATTTTCAAATGATGTCTGTAATGCTATCTCTAGTCTTACATGCTTTTCTACAATGTGACCTTGTCACTCCCCCATCAGGTGGTTCCCTTCCTCTTAACTCTAGGGGCTTTTGTGACTGCTTTGACTAAATGAGTATAGTAAACGTGGTGCCGTGTGATTTCTGTGGCCGGGTCATAAAAGATAATGTAGTTTATAGCTTGTTCACAAAAACATTTGTGCTTAGAGCTTTAGGCCACCATGTAGGAAGTTTGGCTACTCTCAGGCCAGCATCCTGTGATGGTGCAAAGTCACATGGGAAGGCCACATGTAGATGCTCTTTTCTGACAGTCCTAATCTTCATGCAATCCCAGCCAAGGGTCAGACATGTAAGTGAAGTCCTCTAGAATTCACCAGGGCGAGCCATCTGCCAGCTTCTCAATTACATGAGAAGAAAAAGAATTGTCCAGTCTAGCCCTGCTCAAATTTCTGACTCATAGAATCATGAGAATAATAATAATTTTTAAAAGTTGCTGTTTAAGGTCTCTAGGTATTGGGGTAGTTTGTTAGACAGCAGTGTTAACCAGAACACCTATTATGGATATAGTTGACAAATACCAAATCATTGGGCTCAACCTGGAAAGTTGTGGAAGATTAGAGCAGAAGTATAGTATCTGTGCTTTTATGTTTGTTTTCAAATTTAAAAAAATAAGTTTCTTTGAGATACAATTTACATACCTTTAAGGTCACCCATTTTAAGTGTACAATTCAACAGTAGTTAGTAACTTTATTGAGTTGTGCAATGAACATCATAATCCAATTTTATAATATTTCCCCCCAAAATAAGAAGTCTTAAGGGGGTCATTTTAGGATATTTTCCCCAATAAGGTCCTTTGTGCTCATTTGCAGTTACTCCATTTTCCAACCCTTGAAACTGCTTAAGTTTAACTTTTTTCTGCCTTCTGTAAAACTGATGCTGTGACGTCACTTGAACTGGTTTTGGAATCCCAGGGAATTCAGGACCAGGAAATCAAGCAAATCTGTAAATCTGGAGATGACTTAAACACTGGATCTGGGTTATTTCTTTTAACAGACTTTAGACTGTAGCTGGTTTCCTGAAACTATCGAACTATCTAATTTCAGAGTCCTTTATTTAATATTTAAGAGCATAGACCTTGGGTTGCCTTTTTTCAAATCCCATTCCAAGCAAACATTAGCTCTGTGTCATTGGACATACTACTCAACCGTTCTCATTCATAGTTTACTCATCCATAAAATGGAGGTGATGCTATCTACCCCATAAGGCTGTGGTGAAGAACAAATTAAATAAGATGCCTAAAGTAATGAGAACCATTTGGAGCATGGTAATAACAATTGCTGCTATTTAAAGTGTGCCTACTGTGTGGCTGGCACTATACGTTTACCTTACATATATTAACCCATTTAATCTTTTGAGAGACCTGATGGGGCAGGTGCTTTTTGTATTTGTGAATGAAAAATTGTATCCATGGGCAAATCGCTTAACCTCTGTTTTTCTGCTAAAAAGTAAAAAAATTTCTAACACCTCAATAAATGGTTGTTGTACTTAGCATGGGACTTAAAAGGCCCATGATACAGCCGTAAGAGAACACTTTTTTCCCTTTCTTTAGTAATTTAAAAACCCAAGAATTCTTCTGTCTTCCCAGACTTATCATATCCTAACATACACCACGCACACATTTATATACTTCCTTTGGATCTGTCAATGCCAATCTTAAACATGGTAGTTTCTTAATGCCTGCTAAATGAAATGAAAGAACAAATGCATCTCTGTCATGAGCTTAGGGAGTGTGTGAAAGTCCAAGATCAAATTGGCACAGAGGATTCTGGACTAGACTGAGGATGTCTATGGTCATGTAAAACAGCATTCCTATGGAGAGCTCAAAATATACTCATCACGGTGTTCTCAGACATCCTGTTTCCTTTAGGTCATGTAAGAATGTTTTAAAGAGCTTTTGAGATGTAGCATATGGAAGTGAAATTTTTGAATGCTAAAGGACCTAATCATTGAAAGCATCTTTGTAAGGAGTTCACTAAATATTTGGCCAGGAGAAAGAGAAATTTTATTTAAATTACTCTACAATGAGCATATATTTTGAGGTTCGTTATACAACTTCTGTGTATGCTTGAAGACAAAGGACTTTAAAATCTTACTGATCTTTAAAATGCATTATATTTCAGAATGACTTCTCAGAAAAAGATAATAGTGATATTAATACAAATGTAGGAAGATAAATGTGATGTAACAGTAAGAATCATGTTATGTAAACTTTTGTGTAGTTTGCCTTCTTTTTTGCCCTGGAATGTTTTATGGGAAAATTTCTTCACAATACTTGTCTTAAAATTCATACAAACCACTACTTTGGGTTCTGAAAGCATCCTAATTTGAGGTTCACAGGATTTGGTTTATGCTATTATGGGTAAAACCAGAAAGATATTTACTAACTCTGGGCCAACATTTCTGTTCTCCATAGGGTCTATTAGAGCTTTGTCACCTGGCATTAGGTATACAGGCATAACCCTTCATCTAACATATGCTGGTAATACTTGCAGTTTGTTGCCAAATAATTAGGCTGAAAAAGGCATAGTATTTGGAAAATAATATGGAGAAATGCTTCTTCTATGTTTTTGTCAATATCTATCCCCCTCAAAATGTGTGCTTTAATTAGTGATGATACTCCATTTCACACCTTTCTATCTGTGTTGCCTTTTAACTCAGTTTTGATATCATTGCATTTGCTTAGAGCCTCTCCTAAGCAGGTAGACAAAAAACTTTAATACACAGGAAAGATAAATTATATAAACACATTTGCTGCTAAACTTTCTGATAAACTTAGCAATAAAGAAGCAGCAGGTACGTCATTGCCTACAACTTCCTATGTATTTCCCCAAAATTTAAGCTAAACAAGAATACATTCATGTTTTATTTTTTTCTAATTAAGTGGGAAAAAAAACAGAGCCAGGGATTGTCAGGTCTCAGATTTAAAATATTTCTGCTATAATTTTCAGGCAATCAGTTAACCAATTTCTGAAGTATTTTATCTCTGTTTCTTATTATGTTTCTAATTTCCCTCAGTTTCATCCTTCTAAATAGGAAACAATTTTTCCCCCCTTTTCAGAGAAATAATTCATTCACTGTTGGAATGAGCAAACAGATCAGTTATAAAAGTTAAATATAGTCCATATGTGAATGTTTTTCAGATTTAAAATCTATAAATATCTTTTTATAGACTATCTTTAGATTCATTTACCCTACAATGAATCACTACAGTTTAAGGACTGTCAGGGCTTACACATGAGAAAGGATATTAAGAATGATTAACATTCATCCTTGCAAATTGAATAAGTTTTCTAGCATGAAACACACCTGTGTTAATTATCAGTACTTACTTTCAGTAATTTAGGAACTACATTATTTTTAGGACTGGAAAAGTACTCTTGAGGTATACCCAAGAGGAGTGTTTGGAGTCTAAGTGATATTTTACTCTTGGCTTAGGTAGTGGTTACATGGGTGTAGTCACTTTGTGTTTATTCATTAAGGTATACAATTATGACATGCACTGTTCAGTATGAATGTGGTTATACCAAAATTTCAGAGGGGAAAAAAACATTCTTGAACCAAGACTGAATGTTAAGGATTGGACATCTCCCCAAATTGTCAAAAATCATCGTTCAGAAATTGTGTAAAAATGACTGTAATATTCCCTACTCCTCACACACAAATAACCAATATTACTTTGGAAAACCCAATATTAGTAGAATTTGCTGTTATAATTTTATGAAAAAGTTTGCCTTAAGAAGTCTTCTCATAATAAGGAAGTAGGACTAATACTGATATTCTAATCATAGGATTTAGAAAAATGTAAGTTAAATCTCCCTTTTTTTATTCTTTCATTTATGCCTTTTAAACTTAGTCACATTCTAGTATTCATTAATTCTACAAATACCTGTATAATACCGATTATGTAGCAGGCACTGTTCTAGGAATGCAATAATGAACCAAATCAAACAATAAATAAATTAAAACGACCCTCTTTCCTTTAACTGCTCATTACTTTGTTATTAATAATGGTGTTAAACACAATGATGGGTTAAGTGTTAAAGCTCGATATCCATCAAATGTTTTGAGAATGAGGGACTGATGGAGTAGTTATGCTTGGTTTGGTCTGAGACAGTATTACCGAGCAAATGGTGTCTGAACTGAGACTTCAAGAATGTGTTAAGAAAATTCATTATTTGATATAACAGAAAGTTCAGAGTAATACAGGTTATTTTTCCAGAGACTTAGCAATGTTATCTGTTATTCACAGTGTTGGTTTCATTTTAGGGCTAGTTCTGCTTGCGGTTATAAGATGGCTACCAAAAGCAAACGTGGCAATGTGCATGCTTGGACACGTTCAGCAGGAAAGAAAAAAGGTCACAATTCACCAATTTACTAAAGGGATGCCATACACTTATTGGCTTATGCTATTCTAGAGATTAGGGTGGGTTGGTGGGTACTTGAACATTTCAGGATTTTATGATGAAGGAAGGAGGAGTAGGATGTAGGAGGCTATGGCCCATGCCAAGGCAACCAAGCTTCTTAATCTGGGAGGTCAATGGATAGGTGTCAGAGAGTCCATGGTTTCCTGAAATTTTACAAAAATTTTTATTTGTGCATATATACATTTTTCTGGGGAAAGGGTCTAAATCTTCTATCACATTCTCAATGTGGTTCATGACAACAAAAGATAAATAATCAATGTTCTAAAAGAATCATAATCTTTTGTAGCACTTTAATGTTACCTTATTTTGTACTAATACCATGTTGGGGAGTTTGGCAGTACCTTCTATCTTCATCATCATCAGCCTCATGCTATACCATCACAGTTTGAGAGGTGAAGTGCCTTGCCCAAGACAACAGAGCTGGTGACTGATGAACTTAGGAATTAACACAAATGTTGCATGATTATCTTTCACTGCTTGCCTCAGTAGAGAATAGAGAATGAACAATGAACATGACATGCTCAAACCATTTCTGATGCTACCTCTCCTAATTAATATGATGTTCATTTTTTAGATAAAGTTCTTAAAATTGTCTCTCCTTTACATCATAGATAAAAATCAGAAATAGAAAAAATAATTTTTATTAAAATCCTCTAGACTGAGTTAGGATGATTAATAATTTGGAGAAAAAGATCTGATTAAGAATTATTAAAGGAGTAAAAACATGGTACATGGATTTATATATACATAATCATTTAGTCAAATAGTGTCTTTGGCAATGGAATAATTAAAATACAATGATGAAAGTATTTAAGTAGTTTTCTAATATGGAATGATATGGAACACAATTCTTAAATTCTTTCATTAGAAAATTATTTCCACACTATAAAGGATTAATCTATTCCAAGTAGAAAAATTAGTTTTTATTTTAAATGTTAGTTAACAATCCAATTTTTATTCAATCAAGCAATCAGTTCCCTATTTTTAAAAACTTTTGATTTCAAGATTTATATTATTTTTTAAGCCAAGCAGAAAAACATTCAACAGAGACTTTAGCAAGTAGCTAGTTCTGTTTACCATGTGTACAGAAAGTGATACATTGTTCCTGTGCTACATGTCCAAGTGTTTGTACTGAATGCTTCCATAATATCAATAATGATCCTCGATTCAAAATTAGATGTAGCCCTGATTTCTCAAATGCTTGAACGATCATTTTCTTTAGTAATTGCGTTCCTCATAGAATTTCACTGCTCTGATTACTCAGTAATCTAAGCATATTAATTTGAAAAGCTGCATGAGCATGTGGCTAGGATAATGGCAGTGAAGTAATTGCAAGGAAATCTTTTTGCAACAGACTTATTTTCATCTAATAAACTCTTCCCCAATGGTTTACCAAGCATGCAATGAATGTGATATGAGTACTAAAATGTATGTGAATTAAAATATCTGTTGAGATAATGATTAGATATATCAGAAGACTTAAAACATTTTAAAACTAAATAGTGGTTTGTTTGTTTTTTCCAGCATACTAGCAGTTCTTAATTTTAAGAGGAACACAATTAATTTATTGAACATCCACCAGGTGACAGAAATTATGCTAGGTGCCTTTCCTATGTTATCACAGATAATCCTCACAGCAGTATTGTATACTAGATTTTAGTATCCCTGCTCTGCAGATAAGGAAAAGGGAGCTCGGATTGGTGGGATTATTTACCCAAAATCGCATGTCTAGACCCAAAGTCATTTCTGACTGATTCTAAACCAGACTACTTTTTGGTTCCTGCTTCATTTGAAAAAAACTTAACTATAATTTCAGGCCTATATCCCAGCAAGTTTCAGTCCAGAAGTTATATAATGACTCCTAAGGGGAAGGGAGGACCATAATTATTGTATCTATAATATGGCACATATAAGCTTACAATTTTACCAACAAATCACGTTATCTCTATTAGACAGTTCTTAAACTGTCAACCACAAAAACTGTCTTTCTAGTTATTCTCATAACAAGTACAAAATCAAGTGACTCTATTAGCACTTTGTAGGAATGATGAAGCATTTCTTGGTTTTCTTGGTTGATATTTCGTGAATGAAACCACCAAGATTTTTATTTCATTGTGACTAATTCCAGGGGTTATTTGTAAAGCCTTTTGTTCTCGAAAGATTCTGAAACTTTAATCCTGCTGTTAGGAAGGATGCAGTTTTGTTGTTGTTTGGTTTTGCTTTTAATTCTGTGCTAGAAGCAGCTCAGCATCTTAAATTTCATTAGATGCTGATTAAGTTAAGCCCTTGTCAACTTCTAGGGAAACAGATTCATTTGGTAGGCATTTGCTTTACTTTATTACTTTAGTGAATCTGTAGTCCCTCAATTAATCTCTTAATTAACTTAATACTTTAAACATAAGTGGGACCTTAATATGTCAAATTATAAAATGTTAAAACATAAAACTTATAACAGTGCAATAACATAGCATATATATAGTATTAATAAAATAGTACATGTTTATGGAACAGAACTTATGGAACATAGATTACCATAGTCAGTATATATTGCTATTCTAACTACTTCATATTAAAATTCAGAAATTAGAGTTTTAATGTAGGTCCTGGTAGCAGTGACTATTACTGCTTTTCATATCTGGGTTTAAAAAATAAAAATATAAAACCACAAAATAAAACAGGTTTTTCAAGTACTATCACTGAGCAAAATTTTGGAGCCAGGTAATAACAACAACAACAACATATTGGTGCTGGGCTTTACAATTTTCAAGGTGCTTTACTATAATCATTTCATTTGATTCTCACAATAGCCTAGGGGTGTTTTATAGGGCAAGTAATCATCATCTACCTGTGACCAAAAAGGAAACTGGCCCCATGCCTGGAACAAGGTTGGAGAGAAAGAAAAATAGAGAAAAGCCTAAGGCTTATATCTTCTTTACTGGTCTTTAGATCTAGCACTCTGTGTCCCAGTGGTTATCTCCTTATCCTCACTGCTGCACCGAAAGATTCTCACCCATTCATCCCCTCAAGCTTCTGGGACTCAGGATATAATACTTGAATCTTGTTTTAATTTCCTACCTGTGAAAACAAACACCATACAATGGGTTGGCTTAAACAGCTGGAATTTATTGGATCACGATTTTGAGCTGAGAAGTACAAAATCAAGCCATCAGAAAGGTGATGCTTTTCCCCCTGAAGCCAGTGACATTCTGGGGCTGGATGCAGATAATACTTGGTCCTTTTCTTTCACATGGCGATGTCTTCTCCTTTCTCTTTTGGGTTCTGTTGACTTCCAATTTCTTGTTCTTTTTTTTTTCTGTGTCCAGTTTCGTTTGCTTACATTGGATTAAGGCCCTTCTTCATTCAGTTTGGGCACACATGAAACAACATCTACATGGTCCTATTTACATATGGGTTTACACCCATAGGACCAGCGGTCGGAACCTGAACACACCTTTTGTGGCAGGACGTGATTCAATTCCCAACACTTGTTTTCTCTGACACATTCCTTCAGTCCTTCTGTGCAAAAATCCTACAGTTAAAAACCATTTTCTTTATTCCGTGCCTTTGGAGTTTTAGGAAGGAAAGTGGTGAGAGAATGGAGAATCAGAGTAGTTTTTCTCTAAACGTCCTATTTCTTACTTATTCAGTACTACTAAGAAAAGAAGGGTCTGAAATTGAAACTGCATTTCATTCCCTGAGATTTTAGATCAGGAATTTGGTAGGACAATTCCTGGTATCCACACACACACACACAAAGGGGGTGACTGAGATGCCAGCCTTTCATAAAACCTCACTCACCTCACCTGGAATCCTAATCCCTACCTCTTACTCCTCACCTCAGTGTACAGTCTCATCACCTTTGCTGCTTCAGATCTGCTCATCTGCCATGAGATGCAGAAATAACTGCTTTGGCCCAGTTTACAAGGAAAATCCCACTCTACCTGTCTAAAGGGGAATGAAAAATTCTAGGATTAGAAAAGATGAGAGTATATTGTTTTCCTGGCCCCTATTTTGGAAACCCCACATTAATTTATTCTCATAATGTTGTCCTTTAGTAGTATTACAGAAAAAATACAGATTACATGGTGTGGCTTGAGAACACACACAGTTGGCATTGTTTTTATAAAGAGATACATTCTATTTTACTGTTTACTGATGTGGAAATTATCCTTTGAAAGAAAACAGGAAGCATATGACTTGAGCAATAATTTATAGGTGTTTGAACTTCAGTCTTCTCAATGCATGACTTTAAATGCTTATGTTTGCTACAGCGATATCATTAAGAAAAGGTACATTTTAAACTTACCTGGAAATTTTGAGAAACCTGGGCCAAGTATTAGTTTTAAAATAAGCAAATTAACCATAAAGCAGAGAGAAAAATAAATGCAAAAATAATGATAACAAATATAACAAAAACAACAAAACCAGCTAAAACAAATTAAACCAACGTCAAGTGAATTGAAGGGCCTGAGTATGCTTTAAATGGAGGCCAATGAGCAGTAGTGGGTTCTTCCTTATTATCAAACATTTGAAGGCTCTGATGCATGAGAAATAAATTAGACTTATTTCATTTGGCTAAGCAAAGTAGAAACAATGGGTGGAAATTATTACAAGTTGACACATTTTTTACCAATAGGAGGAAGAAATTTCTAGCTATTATATTTCTCCCACAAAATGAACTGCCTGAGAAGGTGGTGAGTTCATGGTTCTGAAGTTTTGGAGCTAACATAGTCCACAATGATGCTATAACTGGGATCATTGAATTTGATAAACAAGTCTGGAATGTCTGTGATCATGTATCTCTGATTCAAAGAGAACATTGAAGAATTGCAGGAATGAAATCCTTTGACTCTGCTTAGCCATGGCATGTTGGTGAAAGACCATTCACTGGCAAAGCTGTGAGAATCTTTACACCTTAGCATCCTCCTCCATTCTATGCTATTGTGGTAAGCAGGCCAGAAGTTTCAGCTTTGAGAGAGAAATATCCTGACAAGACATAAATGATTAAAATAAAACACAACAGAAGTCTTTTAAGCAAAACCTTTGGAAACATGTTTCTGTTTATAGTAGATTAACTTAATGTTACATAGTATCAGTCTACATGGGTTTTAGGAAACTTTTCACTTCCAGTCAAGTAAGTCAGCTCTAGTTTTCCCACAAATCATAAAACAACTATTGTCTTAGCCCCACCTGTCAAAATGTTCTAGGTAAAATCAATTTACAACTCTGAGGGCATCCTATTAATTTTCCTTTCCTTTCTTTTGGAATATTTAGTCTTTTTCTCTCTCTCTCTATAGACTAACCCAATTTATTTCTCACATTTTTTTGTGAGAAAAGAAATAACTACCTCAAAACAGTTCCTTTGAGCAGGAAGGAAATCTAATGCCTAAAACAATATGTTAGGAAGACGTTCTTTTTGTACTATGCTATTTAGTATTCCTAATTTTGTAAGACAAGCAAATGAAGAAAGGCCTGAATGCAACAGTAATTTTATCAGTGAAATTTAAATCTTCCCCTAATTAAAAAATGCAGCCTAAACTGAGCAGATTTGTTGGTAGATAATATATGTTGAACTGTGAAGCACAAAAACTTTGTTGTTATATAGACCTTGATTTGAGTGCTGCCCCTCCACCAAGTTGTGTAAATCTTTTGAGCCTTGGTTTGGGTTTACTCAGTTTGTAAACTATGGATAATAATAAGGTAATAATAATAATAATAATCAGATGAAATACTTATCCTAGGGCCACCTGGATCACTTGTAAGGATTCCGTGAAATTCTGCCATTATTTTAATAACCTTGAGGGAGGATAAACCCTATAGTTTTGCTAATTTCACTTTCTTGGATGGCTCCCTGTGTTTGGATTTTGAAATAAAAGGAGCTTAAGTTGTAATCCAGTCATGATTTCAACACAAAATCTGAAAGAAAATCAATTGTGCAATCTGTCTCTTTTGTTTATTTCATATAAGATTGATGATGATCTGAGGAATTATAATCCCATGTAATACAGAGAAGCAAAAAGAAAAAGTGGAATTACCAGGAGAAATCTGAGTCTTACCTTTAATAATATTTGAAATATTGCTTAAGTTCTAATACAGGAAATGAAAACTTTTTTTTTTCATAGTAGGAAACAGACTAGAACAAGAAGGTGTAAGTTCTAGTCTTAGATTTATCACTTCATATCTGTGTGATTTGGGGCATGACATTTAAACTTTTAGATCTTAATTCACTCATCTGTAAACTATGGAATTGGATTACTTTGTTGATGTTCCTTTTATTTAGAAACTACTGCAATTCTAAGAATTCTGTGGAATTAAACTTTTTAAGGCTAAATACATATTTTAGTCATATGCTGTGATGCATGAATAACTAAATTCCTAAAAGATGTTTCTGAAAATATAGTTTGAGGGCACTTGAATTAAGATTATCTGAGTTAGTTAAAAATGCTGATTTTTGGGTGCCCATTTCAGCTTTGAAGTATCAGAGTCTAGGTATGGAATCTGGAATCTGTGTTTTTAACAACGCCCTATGTCATTCATATTACAGGCAATTGTTAAAAATTTTAGAACTAGTACTTTGGGGTTAGAAATAAAATATGAATCTTTGCTCAATGTAATATCTTGAGGTAAAAGTTTTTAAATTTATCTTAAAGCTTTTCTACTCAACTAGATGGAGATGCTGGAAATAAAAAATTGAGATCAAGGAATTTCCAGTGGTTCCTTTTAACCTATATTTTATACTATTTAGGCTGATTTCTTATTGATTGGGAAATAAACAATACTTAGATGGAAACAAAAGAAGTAGATGACTGAATAGTTGTTATTTTTATACATTTAAGTAATTATAAAAGTGAACTGTGACATAGAAAACTTTTTCAGGCACTCAGCAATTATATTTTTCTTTTCTAAAAAAGGAACTGCATTAGCCCCCAAATTTTGATAATATTGAATAAAGAACATACTACAAATGGGCAAGAGGACAAAAATACCATGGTTTTTAATTTAGAGAGCCTCAATAGAGTTGTCCAAAAATAACTCTCCAAAACTTGCAGCTGAATCAATCAAATAGATTAATAATAAAGTAACATGTATACAGAGAACTATGACAACCAAGTGGTTTTTTAACAACTTTATTAAGATATAATTCACAGCCTGTCCAATTCACCCAATTAATATACAATTCAATGGTTTTTAGTATACTTAAAATTTTCAAATATCACAAGGAAGTGTTTTTAACCATATAAAAATCTTTCCATTTTAGGAAGATGCTTGCTCAGCTACTAGTCTTTTAGCTGACACCATATATTCCAAACAAGTGATTTCACTCAGCATTTTATTGACAAACCACTTTTATCAGAATGCCGGGGGCTATCTAGGCACAATTCTGTGAAAGAGTGTTTTGGAACTTACACTGGCTCATTTGAGATTCTAAAATAAATTCACCTGAAAGCTTATTTGGTGTGAATGAGAGTTGCCATGCAGCTTGACTAATGCCAAGCTAAAGAAGATTGATGATGAAAAGGAGGGGGAACTTGGATTCCCTTGCTGCAAGGGCATAGCCATCAGATTTGATTAAAGACTACTGTAGAGTTTAGATGTCCTTTGAAGCTAGACTGTCAAGAGGCAGATTTCCCAACTCCCCAAAAGAAAGTACACTTGCTATGGGGTACAGGGTCCAAAAGGGAATCCTTGTAGTGTGTGCATGTGTGTATGTATGTGTGTGTGTGTGCATGTGTAATGCTGAAAGTACATTATCATACTGTAGATAATAGGAGAAATAACAAAAAATAAAAAAGTTTTTCTTGTTCATAAAGATACCACCTGTGAAAAAAATAATAAAAAGCAC
Source organism: Cabassous unicinctus (assembly GCA_029593785.1). Classification (NCBI taxonomy): domain Eukaryota; kingdom Metazoa; phylum Chordata; class Mammalia; order Cingulata; family Chlamyphoridae; genus Cabassous; species Cabassous unicinctus. The sequence goes on along the minus strand of JAQZBX010009022.1, from coordinate 12,355 downwards.
ACAGGAAAGAAGTTGGTTTATGAAGTATTAATAGTTTCCTCAAGAGGTACTTGTCTCATTTAAAGGCAAGGGTTTGTTATTCATGCCTCTGATCTCTTACTTACATGCTTGGAATGTTTTTTCCATATTTGTACAAGTAGAAATCAATATTTGACTTCTTAGTTCCTCATCTAATCATCTAATTAATATTTGGAGATATATGTATTAAACGATTAAAATGAATCACATGATGCAACTGCTCTGCTAATTCTTTGAGTGACTGTAAGTTTATATTTAGCTCCAAATTGTAATGTACAAATATTTTCTGTGAATTCATTTATGGCCTTTAGAAGATAATTAGCCCTGTGTACTGTCAAGATGTTTGTTTTATTGTATAATAAGCTTCTCTCCTTTGGCTTCAAAATTCAAAACAGGAAAATCCGTATATCAACAAAATGTTGGAAATCTGACTATTGGTTTTTTCTGTTATTTATTTCTTTTTTTTTTTTTTTATTGAATCCGGGACTTCATACATGTGAAGCAGGTACTCAACCACTGAGCTACACCTGCTCCCCTGAATATTATATTTTATATCAAGGAAAGTTGACCACTTCGTGTATGAACCAGCAAAGTGAATATCCATTTAGAAAATCAAGACAATGCTGCTTTCTACTGTGTCGTGACAGGTATCTGCATAACCCTGGAGGAGATTCAGAAACCAGACTATAATAGGAAACATCAAATTCTTCAGATTTTTGGCATGATATTATTCAATTTGCCTACATAAACTCAGTATCAAACCAAAGCTCTTTCTCGCTGTATAGATATTTTTTCGGATAGTTAGTGTTTTAAGGCACATGGTAATGTGCTATTAGAAGTTGACTAGAAAATGCTGTAGCTGTCATAAAATTATAAAATATTAATTTTTCTTTCCTGAACATATTACTTAATTATTAAAATTTGGTCAGTTTTTTTCTCTCCTTTTAGTGAGAAATTTCATGGGACTGAGAAATAATAGTTGCAGGTGTGACGTAAGTATGCGTAAGTGTCTGTGTATCTTGCCTAGAAGTTTCCTTACTAGCCACCTATAGGGTTCCCATTTTCTGAGACTGATCTAATTAAGAGAAACCAAATCTCTAATCACGATACACAAAATGATGCATGGTTTTCTCATTGTCACTTCTTGAGTAATTTTACTGCAAGATGAATGTGCAAATGGAAGATATCAGAGAAGCTATATAATATTATGTTCTCTTATTGAGTGGTCTTATGTACAATAGCAAAGTAGGATCAAATGTTAAAATGGGAATGTCTGTATCACTAAAAAGCGTGTTCTGCAATGCTTGCCTAAGACACTTAGAACTTATTTCTTCATATGTATAATGCATAATCTGTAAATATAATGCTCAAAACTCCAGTTTCTTCATGACTTGAATAATCTCAAAGTATTGAAAGGTACTCAAACTATGAAAAGCCTGTTTTTAAAAAAATTACTTTAAAATCTCCCACAAACTTGGAATTATTAATTTAGTCTTGCTACATTATATAATTATATTTTTAACTCTTCGTTCCTACATCTGTTAACAAAAGAAAGTAATGAAATATTAATGTTGGTGATTATTTATAATGACTTTCCAACAATAAAGTAGTAAATGGAAGGGAAAGACTTTTTCTGGGTTAAAAGACCTGGGTGTAGATGATAATTAAGCAGTTGGCTCATATATTTTCCATTCTTAATTGACAGTTTTCTTTAATTTCCCTCTTAGTGACTTGAGTAATAAGTGAACTCACATGCTAATTAGTTGTTTATACTAAATATCTTTCAGAAGTTTCAAAACTTGATCGTTCTCTAAGGGAGTCACTAAAATATGGTTATTATTTCTTGTTTTTTCTTTACACTGCAAAGTAGAGTTGAAAATTTGTGAGGATTCATAAGTAAAGTTCCAAAATAATAAAATAATCAGATATTTCTAATGAAATAATTTCTTTTGTTTACTTTTAAATAAATAATATCTTAAACTTTGATCTAAAGTACTTGGCATCCACTATGGAATACTGTAACTGACCAACGATGGTTGTTTGAAGCAAGAATCCTTGAGAATTTGATCAGGATATGAATTGTGCCAGAAAAAAATAATACTTATAAAAATCAACCAAACTGAAGCAGGGATGGAAAAAGACAGCTTGAAAATTTCCTTTTTTATAATGAACTTAAATACATTATTTTCATTTCATTAAAATTTTTACAATACCAATCTCATTCTAGCTTGAAAATAATTTAACAACATGCTCTCAGAACTCAGTGTTTAAGTGAATTTAGCATTTTAAGAATAGCTCTGATTTATCCAAACCATATTAAAATGTGATTTCACTTTTTTATGCAGCTTTTTCACTGATAACTCTAATTAATTTAACTATATTTTTCACTTTTCAGCTAGAAAGTAGAGTTAGACGTGTAGATATTTTAAATGTTGGGGGGGGGTAATAACAAATGGAAATTGATTCAGGCTGTAAAGTGCCTTAAGAATCTTTGAGATTCAATCTTATTAAACATCTTGTTGATTTAGGAAAAGAGAAAATACTCGTTAATGAAAGTTGTAAATGGATCCAAATTGATAGATGCTATTTAAGTCCATTAAGAATAAAGAAATAAAAATAAAGAAACTAGAAATATAATTAGAAAACACCTGAATGAATAATCCTAGAAAACAAATCTAAATTGTGACATGTAGGAATGGTGGTAAAAAATGCCAACATTTCAGATTTTCATGAAATAACACATTAATTGTGTTACTACACAGATGGGATAGAGCACAAACCTTGAATCATAGTCTGATTTATCATTTCAGTTGAGCCATTTTTATGTCTATATCTATATATCTATATATATCTGTATCTATATCTATATCTATATTTATCTTGCATGATATCAAATGAATTAGAGTAGTTAGCAAAAAGAGACGTTCTTAAGTGGATACAGTCAGCATATTTGGAGGTATGCAAAATATATGGCAATCAAATTACATGAAGGAAAAAGCTAAATGTCACAAAAGGGACCTACATAGCCAGAATAAATTTATTAATTGCTCAAAAGTTAGTTGTAAGACCTTTAGTTTGAAAAATCTCATTTGGTATATTTGATAACAAAGCAATATCATGTTAGTATAGTTTGGAATGATTTTCAGTTATTTCTAATTTCTGGTTCATGCTATTAATATCGGAGCATGAAACCAAAGAATTATCTCATAGACTGGTTTGTGAAGGAAATACTTTCATATATAAAATGATCAAGTAATATCCAACAGGAATATATTTATTTAATGTATTTTCATTAATATCTAAATTGTTTAGATTGTACAATGTCCCTACCACTTGCAGAGACTTGCCGAAATGTTTCTAGTATTCTTTCACTGTAGTTTGAGAATAGAAAAAAGTCATTAATACTTTTTTCATCAATGAGCATTTTTGTAATTAGAAAAAAATTACATGAGACACTATTTTGTTCATAGTAACTTTCAAAAGCACATTTAGTGATTTTTTGAAATTTCAAAAGTGTAAGGACTTTAATATTTTTCCCTTTAAAAATCCATTATGTTCAGTTTCTGCTCTTGCTTTCTTTTGTGTTGCATTTTATTTGATTATATGGTGACTTGAAAATATGAAAGAAGCAGTGTGTTTAATTTGTTGCAAAGATCTATGTCTATGCAATTGTTAGATTTCTGCTCCTGCATTGAAATACATAAGAGACTGGAATTATCTTCTTCTTGCAATCTGCTGACTAGGCTTTAAATTAAAATAATAAGAAAAGAAAGATAAAGAGGAGGAAAGAGAAAGTAGGGAGAGGAAGAAGAAGGAAGAAGAAAAAAAGAAATGAAGAGGAGGAAGAAGAGAAGAGGAAGAAAGAAACTTGGAATCCTCTACTCACTTTAAAGCTGTCAGTCTGTTCAATTTACACTCACACATATTCCTACTGTTTGCAGTCTTAATCTCTCCATTGGAACAGAATAGACAAGAATTATTTTGTAGGTATCTGAGTTCTACCTTAATTTTTAAGGGACTGTGTTTGAGTTTCCTAGGTTGCTCAAGCAAATATGAGGCAAAGGGATGTATTAAACCATGGAAACTTAGTGGCTCACGGTTTCAAGGCCAGGAAAAGTCCTAATCAAGGCATCACCAAGGCAGTGCTTTTTTCCCAAAGACTGGTGTTCTGGGGCTGGCTGCCAGCGATTCTTGGTCCTTGGCTCCTCTGTCACATGGCAAGGCACGTGGCGACCTCTCATTTCTCTTCAAGGTTCTGTTGAATTTCAACTTCTTGCTTCCTGTGCATTTCTCTCACTGAATGAGTTTCATTCGGCTTATAAAGGACTCCAGTTATAGGATGAAGACCCATCCTGGGTTATACTTTAACTGAAGTAACCTTGTCAAAAGTTCCTTCTTACAAAAGTTCATACTCACACGAATGGATTAAGTTTAAGAACATGTTTTTGGGGGAGTACATATAGCTCCAGAACATTACATACTATATATACTGCTTGTGTCCTTAAAAAGAGTTTATTTTAAATATATTTACTCCTTAAATTTGATTTTTATATTATTTAGAAAAGGTACCTGCCAAGTAATTTTTCCAACAAATATTTATTGAGGACTACATTAATGAGTGGATAAAATTTATTTTCTTACTTTCATAGTTTATAATCTATTTGATAGACAAAAAATAGACAATTTCATGGAAAAATAAATGCAGAATTTCTAATTTTAACAAGTGATACAAAGGAAACAATGAAGTGATAAAGAACTATGTGTGTACTCATGATAATCTTGGTGGTGGCAGTAGGAACCATTTAGTAATGGTGTACAAAATGTAGGACCAAAATGTTGAAAGTCACTTTATTTTGAATTTAGTTGGGAAGAGGTAGGAAAAAAGAAAGAATATTCAGGGCCAAGGGAAAATAAAGTTTGGAGAATTTAAAAGGGAAAAGAGCTAGGTTAGTTTGAGAAACTGATAATGGCAGAAAATTTCAGAGTAAATGTATTATGACTAAATTGGAAGAGAATGTACATGAGTCTTAGAAATTTTACCATCCAAAGACTCCCCTTAAAATAAAACAATTATTTAAGTAACAGTGCTTCAACATTGGTTCATCAATTGTAACAAATACACCACACTAATGTAAGATGTTAATAATAGGGGAAACTGCATGTGGGTGGCGGGAGGTATTATATGGGAACTCTGTACTTCCTGTGTAATTTTTCTGTAAATCTAAAACTTCTCTAAAAAATATTTTTAAAAAATTATTCAAGGGTATATGGCAGCAAAACAAGAGTGACTTCTGAAGAATAGGTTTCTGAGAGAGACTTAGGACTCTTTGTCTACTCTATTAAAGATCTTCACTTTATTCACAGTACAACTGGAGGATTTTACCTGAAAGCAAAATCTACTGATATATGGGATGAAGAGTTAGACTGGTTCTAGTGTTGAATTGTAGGCCTTTAAATCAGGCCAGAGCATCTTCTCTCCTTATATTTTCTGTATTTCTTTACCAGAGCTTAAGTTTTATGGGTCTTTAGATCTGCTCTCATCTTCCCATAGCTTCACATATTTTAGCAAGTGCATATGACTTTTTCTACATTTGTCAGTTTGATTCCATCTAATTTCTTCCATTAAGGAATCCTTCACCTTTTCTGATAAAACCTTTTCAGTTTTCAATTTTGTTAGGGATTCATTCTTTAAAAACAATCCTATCTGATTTTTAAGAGATGTAGGGCTTGAGGAGAGGTAGATGCATGATATCAGTCTACTTTCTTAATATAATTAGAAACCTCTCCTTTTCTACACACTTCATGCAAGTTCTTATAAACAGACCTTAATCTCTGTTTAAGTATAGATAAGAAAGCAAAATAGCTTTATTTTATAACTATTCCTGGTTCTTATAATTTTGGTGTCTATAGTTTTTCTTAACCAGTTGTGAAGTGAATATTGCACTGATCATTTAAAGTAGATTTATTTAGACCACTCATTTTGGAAGAGAAGACAATAAAATTGTGGTTAAAACAGTAGCCCTAAGGTTGAAGTTTTAGGAAACAAATTTCTTTTGTCTTTATAAATTGGTGGTAAAAATGACCATTGGTAAACATAGTGAGATATTGGGCATTATGGCTGTAATGGAGTCAGTAGCGTGCCTACTCTTCTCTAAATTGCAAACATATGATAATCAGAGGTATTTAGGTGTGAGCCATTAACAGCTGGTCACTTTCTGCTCCAATTTTGTAGGTTTACTTCGTTTTTCTACCTTGTTTACCTCTCTTTCTCCACCCACTTTCATTTTTATTATCTCATCCCCTACTCTTCTCCTTTTTTCCTATTTACCAGTCATATATCCTTATTCTGCAGAAAGTATGCAGGCACATTTTTTAACCCCTCCAATTGGAACTAAGAGGTTGATAACCCCATCTCTCACCTAAATTATTAATTTACAAGATTTATTAACAAATAGATACTGGATTTCTACTATACGTCTAGGATCCTAGTCACTGATGATAGAGGCCCCTACAGTTGCATTCTCTATACCTGTCCTGACTAACACAGTAGCCACTAGCTACATTTGACTATTGAACACTTGAATGTGGTTAGTTCGAAATGAGGTGCACTTTAATTTTAAAATACATTCCAAGCTTCAAAGACTTAGAGAAAAATGTAAAATATCTTATTAGTTTTTTTATATTGATTACATTTTAACTATATAATTTGGATATTGTGTGAAATCAAATATATTTGATTTCAATGAAATTTCAATGAATTTCACAAGTTTCTCTTTACTTTTTAACTCTGGCTACTAGAAAATTGAGCATGACATATGGTTCACATTATATTTCTTTAATCTGAATAGCTAATGAATGCTAGCTGGCATTCATGGAAAAAGTATAACAGTTAATTTTTTTGAAATTGTATTTTTCACTTGATTTTCTCCCAATATTTAATTTAGTTTGCAAGAAACTTCTGAGCTATATTTATTGATGGAGAAAAACACAGAGAGATTAGTTGATTTGCCTGAGGTTAGTTAGAGAATTGGTGCTAAGAATAGTAAATTGAAATCTCAAGGCTTTCAAAGACATCCCTATGTATAATAAAATAGAAAGAGTAACACATATTTGCTATATGAAAAACTTTAAAAAAAACCCACTAAATGTTTTAGAGAAGTAACATAGAAGTTGATAACTTAACCTCCTTCCCCAGACCCTTGTACACAAAGTCAGGCTGAATATTCTGTCAGTATCTCTGTTGATGCCACTGTAAAACAGGCATAAATGTGATGTCCTGAACAATAGAATATAATTAACAGTGTTCAGCATGATGATATTTGAATAAATAAAAATGCAAATTGAAGTATTACAATAGTGTCAACATTAATAATTGTGTGCATAGAAGGAAGAATGGTGAATTTTTAATTTTGCATGTGATGAAATAATTAAAAGTAAAATAGTAATCTTTCTAGGAGACTTTAAGAGAATAAGCTGACTTTGAGGAGAAGTTTATTATAAAAACCAGTTTGCTGATAAAGAAAAATGTATCCACTTCTAAGGAATCATTTACATTATGCCTTAAAATTTGGAGAGTTAGATCCTTAAGGTTTTATTTAAATTGTTGAATTATAAGACTAAAAAATTGTCCAATGACATGTATAATTTTAAATGTAAAAATATTTTGAAAGAAGATAAAATCTTCTGAGATTAAATATGCTGTATGAAGTTTTAGAATTCTAACTTTTCATCATTAATAACTGTCATACTTTCATTCTGAAAAAGTAAGAATTTAAAGGTATCTGATTCCTTGGAAAATACCCTCAAAGATTATAATGGCATTGAAAGTCGTTTTACAGATTGCCACTTAATAAGGAAGATTAGTTGCATGTATATACACACAATAACCTGAAGAGTTTTTGATTGCTATTTGGTTATTACTTTTTAAAAGTATTAATTTCCTGCCAATACCACGGAATAGTAACAAATATCTATGATATGCCTGCTATGCACCTGTCACTGTGCTAGACTCTTTTATAAACATTGTCTAATTCTTGTCTCATGATAATTTCACAAGATAATTCTTGATGTCCTTTTTAAGGATGAAAAAGAACTAAAAGACCATTTCTTATTCATCTTAGCTCTCCTAAAGTATCTAGCCAAATATTTATTTCATAAGTATTCAATAAATAATATGCTAAATGTATATTATAAATTTCTTTTGGATCATATAGTTGATGTGCTTACAATTTTAAATAGTTTGAAATATCAGAACAGATTAAATATGTTGATTTGCTGTGTTTTTCCTTGGATCATGTAAATACTGTGATTCTCAAATGAGATGGGATTACGTTATAAAATTACTTATCAGGGAATATTTTGAATATTCATATTTTTCTTCATATCCCTTCATAAACTGCAGCTGAGTTTTAAATTTTAAATTTCCACTGATGGTTAGGTGAGCCCTGTCTTCTAAATTAATATTCTGCAATGTTCATTCTGAGTTTGGTAGAGTATCCTCCTCAGACAGAGTAACTTTTGCAGTTGTACATACTTTAAGTTGAAAAGTACCTGACGGAGATTACTTTTCTTCTCCTGGGACTATTTAAATCTAATATATTGTCATAGAGTCAAACTCTACAAAAATATTTCCCCTAATTAACTCTTCTAATATAGTTTTCCCAGCATACCTACAAATTGCAATTCACTTTGACTACAAAGAAGTATGATACCCTAGTTTAGCCAGATTAGAGAACGATAAGTCTGTTGAACATTACTTCAAGACATTTAATAAACTTCACTCTCATGGAACTGCATGCCTGAGTTTCTCCTGTATGGAGAACTGGCAAAATTTTGGCATACAGCTTTATTCATAGTCATCATTTATTCTCTTTAAATGAAGGGAAAAAAAGTTAAGGGCAAGATATTTTGGCAATATGTATTGGTCAACCTTTGGTACTTTAGACAAATGTCTAGGGGTCAAACTTCATGACTTCAAAATAACTTCTGGTCTTTTAATGCCCCTTCAGAGCCTTTTATTGAAATACCACTTGGTGAATGAATGTAGATACATGTTTGACAGGGAAAATTCCAATCCTAGATTTGCTTAGTTCATTTTCAGTTCTTACTATTTGTGTTAAAATCAACAGTTATTTTGAACATCCACATATTTATATTAAGCGACTATTATCTGTATTCATTCAATTCTCTATCAAATGTCCACTGGAATTGTGAAAGGATATTTTTGGTTCTGTAAAGATAAAAAAAAAATGGTAACTCCTTTCTTCAAACTTCAGAACAAAGTTATCTCTTTCTTGATTATACCTGGTTTTGGGACTTCAATCTAGTATTTCTTTGAACTTTTGAGAAAATGCAAAGTTTCTGTTTAAAATTCTTAACTTGCCTTTAGCTACTCATTAAGAATGCCTCAAATCAATGTGTGGTGGCCATTTTTTGGGCAAGGAGATAAATCAAGTGATTTTTGTTTGTTTTGTTTTGTTTTCAAAAAATAGATATTAACTTTGCTTCATATAACCTGCCATTTAAAGCAATTACATAAAAACTCTGTATTTTAGATACTATCCTGTGATCTCAATCTCATATGATGTATGTGGTAGTAAAAGACCCCATAGAATTGTTATTTGAAAGGGCTGTCCTAGAAACATACTAAACCTTGCTTTCCCTCAATTCTCCATTCTCTTCTTTAAGATAAATTATCAGAAAGCTAGAAATCTGAACAGTACATTATCTAGTATCCCTGCTGAAATGCCTTTCATTTTACCATTCTAGCACTGGGTTCTTGGTAGACATAAGAAAAGGCTAAATTGTCACTATTTCTGCAAACTTTTTATAATTTGTATTGAATGGATTTTATTATGTAATTCAAAGTACAAGCGTTATATATATATATTTTTTTTTTTAATTGGTTTTTGAAATGTTTGTGTCTGCCAGCAGTCAGCATGATTTATTTAGTAAAGTAATGGGAACCATGGAACCTCTTTGTGCCTTCTGTTTTGCTTGGGAATCCAAGAGCTAATATTTTTATTTAGTTATAGAAGCTACTCTGCTCTTGGATGAACTATTTTCTCTCCTAATCCTCTCTTGTTTTATCACTAAAATACTATAACTTTTAGAGCTAATGGAGATTTGAGAGATCATCTGATCCCAGCCCTCATTTAGCAGAAGGGTCAATTAAGGCTTTGGGAGATTGACTGAGGCAAGGACATACGTACACGTAGTAAGTGACTGCATTGGGATAGGAACCTAGGTGACTTCACATTAGGTATGCTTTTTATTGTGAAGTCTGTTCTCTTACTCATTTTAATGATTCAGTGGTATTCAGGCATTTCATTTTAAATTATCTAAAATTGCTTTTTGGATCCATATTATGAATAATATATTGCAAAAACCAAAATGCCACCGAGAAATCTATACAATTATTGCTTACATTTACAGAAGACATAAAGAATTGTAGTTGATTTTTGTTTTATTTAAATTATTATCTTTTTCTATGCATTAAAATATTATTGGGTAAATAAGTTTGTAAGCAAATATTCATAATAAAATTTCCTAGAGTGATATGAATAAATGCATCTAAACTGTAAGAATTAAATTAAAATGCTAGTAAAAGAAAAAAAAAGTGACAGCACTAACTGTTAAGATATAAATTTATTCAGAAACTGGTTTTTACCAGCCAGGCAAGTTAGGACAGGAAGTTTAACAAATATGGACTAAAATAAGGAAGAAATGTGATTTTGATGAAGTTTGCTGGCAATTAGAGCAATTTATTTCACTATTAACATGACAAGCTCTAAATGGAAACCAGCTATGGATGAAAATGCAGTTTTATTGCCTGATATTCCCAGTGCCATGTAATTAAATAAAGAAATGGGATAGAGGGGCAAAAAGGTTTCCATGGTTGGCTGTTCCAGCAAAGCAGTCATCCATCACACAAGCTTGCTGCCATTACAGATGGGGTTTATTTATGAGTTTGTGTATATATAGGGAGGATTTTATTTATAGAGGTTTTTTTTTTTTTAATTACTTGAAATATTGTCTCTCAAATGGAAGGAAAACAATCTTCTTGTATTAGAAATGTCAAGTACAATTAAATATTGTACTTTTGGGGGACATATATGAGAGAGAATTTCTTGATATGAAAATCAAGTGAAAAGAATGAAACTCTATATTATCTACTATTACACATAAATAAGGTTTATACGATTATCTTTTAAAGCACTGAGTTGAGAATGGTTATCAATGGTTATGTACATCTACATATATACTGGCAACTTAATAAGCTGTTGATGTATAAGTAACCAAATTAAATATTTCATGTTTGGCAGATTTACTTATATAACTAACAATGAATCTAACTAACATATTTTAGGATGTCTAATGAAGATCCAAGCTATTTTAAAAAATATAATTTTTCACAATAAATATTTTGAGTTTGAATATGTTTCTTTTGAAAATTCATTAGGGGTGTGTGTCTTGGGTTAACAAGAGATATTTTTGTGTGTGTGTCTTGGGTTAACAAGAGATATTTTTGTGTGTGTGTCTTAGGTTAACAAGAGACATAAGAGACATACTTCTCTTGATGTGCAGGGATATAATTAAGAACACAATCTATAGTTATGTCAATATTTAAGTTATGTTTTATATTTGTTTGCTTTTAAATATTATCCGGTGTTGGGACAGTTTTTGTGAGAATTTTTAATCCATTAAAATCAGTAAAGCAGGTCATAATATTTTACATTTCAGATTTGTAGTATATTGAAGCATATTGAAACTTTTTCAAAATATTAAAGCATCATTTTTTGTTTAGATTATCTTATGATAGCTTCCCTTGTCAGAGAAAACACTTGACTATATTATAAATATATGAAAAAAATGCCAAACATACTATAGTCCTATATTAATGGAATTTTTTAAACTGTGGAATACATTTTTCTAATTACATGCAAATCTGGTTTTGATCAGATTGTTTACTTTTTATGTAGGTTCTAGTGGTCCTAACACTTTTAGCTATTTTATTCATTTCTTCTGTATTGAAGTTGTTCTGAAGAACTTTAGCTTTTCTAGTTACTAGGAGAGCTCAGATTTCTAAGTACTGAATTTGGAAACCTGACGATATGGAAAATGCCTTTGTGAATTTTGCTTTAACCTTCTACTCCTATGGGTGTCATTGGTTCAAGGGAGGATTCTAGTCTAGTTCTGAATTATATCTAGTGTGAAGAACCACAAGGTCATTGATACTTTATCAATGATTTTGAATACTGAGGGCAATTTTTGTGGAGCTGGCTGATTGGTGGAAATGTCAGCACCCCTTGTCCTCACCAGCCCAGAGACAAACCAG
>JAQZBX010009021.1:35186-47004 GCA_029593785.1 Cabassous unicinctus | reverse complement strand
GTAGGATTTCTTTATATATGCAGGATATTAGGCTCCTATCAGATATATGGTTGCCAAATATTTTCTCCCACTGGGTAGGCTGCCTTTTTATTTTCTTGATAATGTCCTTTGAGGTGCAAAAGTTTTTAATTTTGAGGAGATCCCATTTATCTATTTTTTCTTTTGCTGCTCATGCTTTGGGTGTGAAGTTCATGAAACCATTTCCTATTACCAGGTCCTATAGATGCTTCCCTACATTATCTTCCAAGGTCTTTATGGTCTTGGCTCATATTTAGATCTTTGATCCATCTTGAATTGATTTTCGTATTAGGTGTGAGATGGTGTTCCTCTCTCATTCTTTTGGATATGGATATCCAGTTCTCCAAGCACCACTTGTTGAAGAGGCCATTCTCTCCCAACTGAGTGGGCTTAGTGGCCTTGTCGATTATCAGATGACTGTATATGCGAGGATTTATATCAGAACTCTCAATTCGGTTCCATTGGTCGGTAGGTCTATCCTTGTACCAATACCATGCAGTTTTGACCACTGTAGCTTTGTAGTATGTTTTAAAGTCAGGTAGTGTGATACCTCCAACTTCATTTTTCTTTTTCAATATGTCTTTGCGATTTGGGGACTCTTACCCTTTCTTTGATTACATTTAAATAAAAATTTTATTACTGTTTCCCTTAAGGTTTAGTAATCACCACAAAAATAACACTGCTCAATCACATTTTTTGAATGGTCTTCCATTTAACATCTCATTTTATTCTCATATTATCCAAGTAAAATTTGTTGATTAGCATTTGACACTTTAATATAAAAGTCATACATAAAGCCATTGTAGAATTTTTTGAATCTAAAAAAAATGAATTAAAAATATAAAGAATTATAATTCCTCCACCCAGGGAAATCACTGTTAATATTTTAGTGAACCTATTTCCATTATATTTTCCATGCATATTTAAGTAGTTGATATAGTATGTATAAAATCTTTAACACTTTTTTTCAGTTAATATTATACCACAAGTATTTACTCTGTAAAGAGCTTTCCTTTGCAAAATTCTTTGTAAACACAATTTTAAATCTGCCTAGTATTGCATTGAAGGATATGCTATAATATAATTAATAAGTTCTCAAGTTTAGTAATGCACTGATTTCCAATATTTTATGTTACACTGCTTCAATGAACACTTCTGTGGATAAATCATGGTCTGGAGAGAGCAATGAGTGTTTGATTTTACACATGAGAAAGCTCAAACACAGACTTCTGGTCATCTCATCACAAATGCTCAGCCTGTGGAAGAGAAACAGAAATTAAAGCACAACTTTTCCTCATGCCTGAATCATTTCAAAGATGCACAGAGAAAGATAAGTGTCAACTCAGCCAGGTGAATACAAAAATCAGAGAATTATAGAATCGTACCTACAATGATGTTCATATACACATAGTCTCTTATAAATAAATTAAAACTAAGAAAGACATTTTAGATCAGTTGTTACAAACCTGGATGGTAAAATATAATCACCTCAAGAGCTTATTAAAACTAAATCAATAGGTATAAGGAAGAACTTGAAAAACTGTATTAAACAAAAAAGGAAAGAAAAGGGAGAAAAAAGAAAGGAGGGAAGGGAAAGGAAGGAGGAAGGAAATAGATGACTCATCTGTTTTCAGGCAGACTTATTCTTACCCCAGCCTAACTAGTACTGCTTTCAAGTTATTTGGCAACTTTCCTATGATAATTGTCAACTTTGAATAAATGACTGCCAAGTTATTTTTGTTTCACAGCCATGGGATGGTCTATATAGCAAGGCCAAGGTCACAAAAGTAGATAGGCCAGTTGTGGCTGCAGTGTGGAGTGCTGGGCCTCTGGAGAGTCTCCTGTGGGAAGTAAGAGCCAGCTAACAGATGGAACATAAAGGAGTCTGGGTTCATATGTGGATCCCAGGCTCTGTAGCTCCTGGTCCCATATAGAAGTGACCTACGGACCACATACCAAAGGCCCAGAGTAGCATCCATTTTGTGCCAGGAATGTGGAAAAAGAGATAGAACTTTAACCTTGGTTCACATCGAAATAAGTGGGTAAAGGTTACTTGAAGGCTTCAATAAACAGTCAAGTGTGGTTGGAGTTAAGCACAGCAGCATAATTAGTGTGTTTTGGCAACACAGATTAATGCAAACACAGCAACAGTAAAAAGATTAACACATCCACTGGAAAATGTGGGTCAACCAGAAGTGCATAGTTTGGGAGAGTCATGTGCAGGCAGCTTTATGTTTCGGAATCAAGTCACCTTTTAAAGATGACATCAGGGTGCTCTGGCCTTATGTTCTCCTAACGACTTCCAGACCGAGAATGCTCCATGTGCAGCCAAAGAATGAAGCCTCCAGATGCTGCTGCCTGAAAAGTCCACCTGGGACTGACTCACCCAACTGGATTTCCCTTCTTTGAACATTATGGTTTATCATGAAAGCAGGTTGAGTCTTCCTCTGAGGTTGTGCAGACAGCTGGTGGATTATTCAGGGAGCAGATCCTAGCTCATGCTCACCACCTCCCCCATTAGCAGTCCAGCTTGGGCCCTGAGATAGAATGATTATCTTGTCTTGGAGTACCCATGAATGAAAACAGATTCAATTCCCTCTCACTTAGTGAGGCTCTGCTGAGTGCTAAATGCATGGTACAGTGAGTTATCTCCAGGAAAGAGTGACATGCTCATCTCCCCTGCAAATATATTACCATGGTATTTGAAGTCATGCAATGCCAATGGCACAGTTCCAGAATAAGCAACGGAGATAGTGCCAAGCGGCAGAGTTCATTAGGAAAGGGGGATTTTTCTATCATATGATCTACCAAAGAAATATCTATGATGTCACATCTCTGCAAGGACCATCTTTGCTGAAGTGACAGGGAAGGGAACAGTGGGAGCCAGAGAATAAGGAGAATGGGAAGACATATATCTCTGGGCAACATGGCCAAGTTGTGGCAGAATTACTCGGAATAAGCTCACCGTTGTTCCACCTTCCCCCCGACAAAAAGTCACATTACCTGGCAGGCAATTAACTCAGATATCCCATGAAACATTCTTTCTCCACTGGTTTAAATACTATGCTTTTTCACCTAAAATCAACATGGAAGACTGGGCTGATCATTCTTTTGGAGAATGCGTTTTCTCTGCACCCTCTTCAAGCTACTGTATTTGAAATTGTCTGTAGTTTCTATCTGGCCAACCTCATAATCATGCCACAGCCATTGGAAATTTGCTGAGTGTTTAAGGGCATGCTATTTTGCTCTTTGGGTCTTGGCTTGATTTTACCACCTTTCCCTCTGTTTCTAGGATCATTCAAGTTTGTTTCCTTCCCTTCAATCTTTCTATAATCCTTCTGCCTCTAGCGTCATTTTTAAATCACCCAACAATCTCCTTTCTCACTTTTCATTCCAGAGATTTGTGTTATTTAGAATTCTGGTCTCCCTTTCCCCCTGTACTATCATGCTGTGGGATCAGACCTATGCCTAACTATAGGAATGTTTCCACTTTAAAATCCCATCGTCTGAGGTGAAATACACACTGTACAGAGGCCAGGTATGTATACTTTTCCAGGAAATACAACTATATTACAGCAACAAAATGCTACTTTTGACATCTTAGAACATATTTGAGGAGGTCAAGAATCAGAGGCAAACATATCACATCCACATACAATACCTTCCCTGAGTTCACAACCTGCTTCTTACTGAGCTGGGGCTTGTTCTCTAGCTGAATTCCATGGTCCATCTGTCCTGAGTATGGCAAGGTGGTAGCAGGTTGAACATCAGGGGACGTTGACTAGACGCCCTTGGGTGGTTGATCTCATCCGAATCCAAGGAGTTCCTTCATTCTTAATATACTCAATATTTGATTAAATATGACATAGTGTAAGCAAGGTGTTGCTTAGACAAAAAAAGCAAAGTAGGTACTAAAAGTGACTATTAAAAACCACACTTTCCTGGATTCCATAAAGATATACTCTTCCAAACCACTGTGGCATTGCTATTTTATCATCCCTTATAACATTTCTTGAAATACTCATTGCATAATCATAAGCTATATAATATAGTATTAAATCCTAACTTCTCTGTACCTGTTTCTTCATCTGAACAGAAATAAACAAGCATACAGATGAATAAATACATAAACATTTAACCCATAAGGTAACTGTGATGAATTAAGTAAATTAAAACATAAATTATAGAATAGTACCTGGCAGATAGTAAGCTATAATATATTTTAGCTGTTTTTATTATTGGACATAATAGAGGATATATGTATGGGTCTTATTATTACAAGTAGGGGGTTAGAAAAGACAAAGAAACAATGTCTACAACAATGAGCTTGTTTCTCCAATCTGAGGATGGAACAGTGGTCTGCTTAATGCTAAGGAGGAATACTTACTGACCGGATAAAGAAGACATAGTGCTCACCACTAAGATAATAGCAGAAGGATGCCCTCTCCAAACTATGTAGACTTGAAATGGCTTCAGGAACCATGGTTGCTTAGCCTAGAGAAAAAAAAAGACTGGAGGGAAGTCATGAGAACTGTCTATAAATAATGAAGGGATGACATGGGGAAGAACAGTTCTATTTATTTTGTTTGAGTCAAGAGGACAGAAACATGACCAGCTGGGTAGAAGTTTTAGGCATATTTAGAGTCATCATAGAAAGAACTTTCTATTCATCAGAGTTTTATAATAAGAAATGGGCAGCTCATAAAGTAATATCCATCAATGGAAGTGCTATGTGACCTTGAGCATGAAACTTAAACTCTCTGTGCCACAGTTTCCTAATATACAAAATGAGAATAATATCCAATTTGCAAGGATGTCATAAAGAGTGAATGAATTAATAGGTATACAGCATTTTAAAAAGTGCTGCAACATATTTAGCATTTGGCAAACATCAGCCATGATATAACTGCCCTGTAAATGTTGATATAGGCAGGTATTATCATCCCTATGTGATGAGAGAAGGAAATGGGATCAATTATCAAGCAACCTGATCTATATTAGGCAACTGATCATTATGACAATTGGAATCACCTAAGCTGTCACCTTGACATTCCTGTGCAAAAGCACTCTCATAAGTCTCAAATCCTTGGTGGCAGGAACTGTACCATATATATTTTTGGAGATCTCCACAATGCCCAAGCAAAAAATGAATCTTCAATAAATTCTTATTGTCTAGACATTTATAATGGTACCTTCTCAAAGACAGTATTGATTTATGCCCTATAATTCCAAGTATCTCTGCATCCATTTCTAATCAGGATTGGCTCAAGACACTTTCTAAGTGGATTCCAGGCAGAGTCATTATAAATTTGTTTCCAATTCAACAGTCGCTTCAATTTAACTTGATTAAATACAAGGAAGGTTTAATTGGAACTTAGCTGCAAATTAAGAGCAAAGAATCCATAGCATTGACTGCTCTTTAAATACAGTTTAGCTTAGCAAGCTAACAGCTCTTTTATGGAGATGCCATACTGGGTAGATATTAAATTGTGGTTAAAATAGTAAAACAAACAAATAGTGTGTGGGCCTCTGAGTATTTATTATGATTATACTCTATGAGTAATAAGTAATATTTGAGGACATTAGTCATTATTGGCTTTGCATACTTCCTAAGCAGTCAGCCCTGGAGCCAGTATAAACAAGCCCCAGGATGCCCTCCTTTTTCTTGCATGTGCTCATGAGGAAGGGTTAGGGGGAGAGTTATTCCCACTCTAGACATTTAGCACTGCTCATTTACATATATTTGCTGTAATTTTGTTACCCAAAAATCTGGGTGTTCGTGAGATCTGAAACTTCAGTGTGGACCTGTGCCCAGAAGAGGAGTTGGAGAAAATGACAAAATTTTCCAAATATCAGATGGACCATTAATAAGACAGTTTGTATTTTCTTATGTGAAGACAAACAGATCTGAAGGGGATATGGTCACTTACCACTTACATGGGTTGATGGGACTTGGGAAGAGAGGATGGAGGAGTTCTTTCTTTTCTCCATCTCTTTTAGAATATGCTTTGTTAATGTTTTTCTTGGACATGTTTCCTTAAAAGGAACTTCAGGAGAGGACAGCAATTATCAGATTTGTTTTTCTTGGAAGTTAATGATGGCAGAACAGTGAAGATTGGACTCGAAGGAGGAATAAACTGGTGAAGAGAAATAAGTTAGAATAACAGTTAGAATTCTACTGATATAATTCAGTTACAAGATAAAGAAGCTTCAGTGAAAACCATGGCAATGGAGGAAAGACCAAATTCCAGATAAATAACTCAGGGAGAAAAAATAAGACATATTGGTCCATTCTATGTGCGGGATGAAGGGGAAAGAGGGACTAAGATTGATTTTAATGTTTAGAGGATTGATGATGATTGATGACATTTGGGAATATAAGAGAAGAAAGGACTGGAGAATGATGCATTCCATTTTGGATCTGCTGTGTTTGAGGTTGGTGTGTAGCTCTTTAAATACAGTTTAGCCCAACAAGCTAAGAGTCCAATGAAGATATTTGGAGGAGAGTGACATTATCAACATGGTCACATAAGACTTCCCTGAAAAAACCTCCCCAGAGAGTCAGCATATAAAAGGACAAATTCCATTTGCTTAGAAGTCTGGAAGATGGCAGGGATTGGATAAGGACTCTATAAATCCTGAATTAAAAAAAAAGAAAAATATCAGGTAGGAAACTTCTGTCTCAGACCACCTGTCCACTTCCTTTCCCATCACTCAATCTTGCACAGCTTGGGAGTTGCTCAGAGGCAGCAGCCCAAATCCACCCCACCACCTACTGGGGACACAGACTATAAACCCACTCACAGCAATGAGTGAGCTCCATACATATCAAGGCACAAGGACCCAAGTCAGTAGAGACCTATGACAGAAATAAGCTGCTGAGGGGTGCTACTAAAAAAAAGACCTGCAAAAGGAAAACACTAAAGTAGAGACCATGGTTTAACTATGGCTGACAAGTGGTGGGCTCACTCAATCAAGATTCTGTTGGCTGGACCACCTATACACAAAAAAGACTTTTCTGGAGTGGACCCTTTCTGGATTGACCCCATCTGGCTCCCTGGAGCAGGATATCCAAAAAGGAAAGAAATTGGAGGCAGAAAAGACTCACAGAGAAAAAGGAGGGTTGTTAAACAGAACTGCTATATGACAGGAGGGTCCCAGAACTGAAAAGAGTAAGGAAAATGGGGCAATGAGTGGGGGGAGAATTTAAACAAATCATAGGACGTGGGGAGAAAACTATACACAAAAACAACAGAACAGATCAAAATTCCCAAAGAAGGAACAGAGGAAAGAAAGGTTTCTCCTGGAGGTGAAAGACTTATACAAAAAGTGCAATCTTAGAAATTGTAGTGCATATCAAGAGCAAAAATAAAATGAAGAAGAGCTGAGAAAATCTGATCAGCTAACTATGGGCAATTCTTAAGGTCTAGAATAAGCATCAAAGAAAAGCCCTAACACAAAGCCAATCCAAAAATAAATAAATAAATATATAAATAAACAAGTGGAAGAAACAGGCCTTCAGAATTAGCTCATCAAGGTAATCAAATGCTGAGACATCAGTAAAAACTTACAAGCCATACTAAGAAAACAGAAGATAAGGTTCAGTCAAGGGAACAAATTAAAACTTCAGAGGAAGCCCAGAATTTTAAGCAACTAATCAAATACTTTCAAACAAATTTACTAAATCAATACAAGGAAATGAAGGAAAATATGCATGAAGAGATAAAGAATATTAAGTAGATATTGTGTGAGCATAAAAAAAATTGGAAGTATAAAAAGAAACAGAATAGAAATTATAGGGATGAAAAGCACAACAGTAGAAATTAAAAATACAAAAGATGCCTGGAACAGCAGATTTTAACAGGCAGAAGAAAGAATCAGTGAACTAGTAGGCAGGACATTTGCAATCATACAGTCAGAACAGAGAGAGAAAAAAATAGAAAAAAATTTAGCAGTGACTCAAGGATTTGAGAGACAGTAGAAAACACACAAATATACATGTAATGGGTGTCCCAGAAGGAGAAAAGAGAGGAAAGGGGGCAAAAAGAATATTTGAGGAAATAATGGCCAAAAATTTCCCAACTCTTATGAGAGACATAAATATACATATATAACAAGTGCAAAATACTGCATACAGAATAAATCCTAATAGACCAACAATGAAACATATACTAATCAGAGTGTCAAAAGCCAGAGATTAAGAGAGAATTCTGAAAGCAGCAAGAAAAAAGCAATTTGTCACACACAAGGGATCCTCAATAAGTCTAAGTGCCAGTTTCTCATCAGAAGCTATGGAGGCCAGAAGGCAGTGGTATGGTATATTTGAAAAGAAAAAATACGTCAGCCAAAAATTCTTTATCATGGAAAACTGTCTTTCAAAAATGAGGGAGAGTTTAAAATATTCACAGAAAAACAGAAATTGAGAAAGTTTTTCAACAAGAGACTTGTCCTTAAAGAATTACTAAAGGGAATTCTACAGGTTGAAAGGAAAAGACAAGGAAGAGTGGCTTGGAGTAGTGTGAAGAAATGAAGATTACCAATAAAAGTAACTAAAAGAGTTCATGCAAAACTCAGTAGTACCGTGTCCTCAATATACAACTCTACTCTTTAATTCCTATGAGTGACAGAATAGAATTGAACAAGAAAAAGGCATATTTCCTGATAATGCACATGAAAAATATAAAATGGGACAAATACAACATAAAGAGGGGATATAGAAGCATATGGGAGCAGAGAACATGTATGCTATTAAAGCTAAGTTGGTGTCTTTTCAGATTAATAGGTTATAAATGTAGGTTATATAATATAAAGCTTGATATAGCCACAGAAAAAAAATACAGAAAGTATTTTAAAAATATACAGAAATAGAAATGAGAAAGGGATCATCAGATACATCACAAAAGATCAATTAAACAGAAAAGGAGGTTGCAATAAAGGAAAAGAAAGACAAAAAATATGACATAAAACCAAAGGACAAAATGGCTATAGTAATTATTGCTTTTACAGTAATAACACTGAATGTTAATGGATTAAACTCCCCAATCAAAAGACACAGATTGGCAAAATGGATAAAATAGGATAATCCAACCATACTGTTTACAAGTGACTTACCCTAGACAAAAAGACAAAAAAAGGTTGAAATTAAAAGGTTGTGAAAATATATTCCACGCAAATATTAACCAAAAAAAAAAAAAAGAGAGAGATGGGATAGCTATAGTAATATTGGACAAAATACTTTTAGTCAAAAGCAATTACAAGAGACAAAGGACACTATTTATAAAAGTGGTACTCCACCAAGAGTAAATAACAATCATGAATATTTATGTAATGAACCATGGTGCCCCAAAATACATGTGGCAAACACTAGTAAAACTGAAGGGAGAAATAGACACCTCTACAATAATAGTTGGAGATTTCAGTACACCACTCTTATCAATATATAGAACAGCTAGACAGAAGATCAATAAGGAAACAAAGAACTTGAATAATATGATACATGAACTAGACCTAACAGACATATACTGAACATTGCACCCCAAAACAGCAGGATATACATTCTGATGAAGTGCACATGGATCATACTCCAAATAGACCACATGTTGGGTCACAAAACAAGTGTCAAAAATTATTTAAAAAATTGAAATTGTACAAAGTATCTTCTCTATGCATAATGAAATGGAGCAGGTAATTATTAACAGGTGAAGAACAAAAAATTCACAAATACATGGATATTAAAAAACACACTCTTAAACAATCAGTGGGTCAAAGAAGAAATTGCAAGGAAATCAGTAAATATCTTGGAACAAATGAAAATGAGTACACAACATATCAAAACTTATGGGATGCAGTGAAGGCAGTGTTGAGAGGGAAATTTATAGCTTTAGATGTTTACAATAGAAAAGAAAAAAGATCATACAATTAAAGTTATAATTACTCATCTAGAAGAACTAGAAAAAGAATAGCAAACTAATCCCAAAGCAAGCAGAAGAAAAGAAATAACAGAGATTAAAGCAAAAATTAATGAAATTGAGAATAAAAAACAATAGAGGGAATTAATAAAACCAAAAATGGGTTATTTAAAAAGATTAATAAAATCAACAAACCCTTAGCTAATCTGACAAAGAAAAAAGAGAGAAAATGCAAATAAATAAAATCAGAAATGAGAGAGGGACATTACTACCAACACCACAGAAATAAAAAGGACCATAAGAGTATTATATGAGAGGGAGGAGCACGATGGTGGCAGAGTAAGGTGCTTCTAAGAATCAGTGCATCCTACAGTACAGTTACTAATCACCCAGAGCTATCTAAAGCACCTGTTTGGAGAGCCCATAGACCAGGAGAGCACCCTGCAACATCCTTTGAAGAACAGATGGAGGAGGCTGCCCATCTGCAGTGAAGATTCATGAGTAAAGCACTCAACACCATGGACGCTGGTACCCATCCCCTACTGGTGGTGCAAAACACCTTTGGAGCTATTCTCTGGCTGAAGTTGGAACCTCCATTCCCCAAAAACAGGGAAGGAAGAGATGGTTGGGCATGCACTTCAGCTACTGATTAGTAAATTTGGCTGGATAAAGTCTAATTCTAAGAATAGCTGAAGTTTGAACCTGCCCAAGTTGGAAAGTGGAAGATAGTCTCCATCTTAACTCTGCCCCTAGGTATGAGGGGAAGTAGGGATGATTGAAAATCACAGTAATGGTAGAGACTGGCTTCTTTCCATCAAGTTCAGATTGCTGCCCTGGCCTGCCCACCACTGACAGGGAGGAAGCTGGGGAGACCTGTACCAGCCTCTCCAGGCAACTGCAGGCACTTTCAGCCCACATAGACTAGATTGTTGGACACCTGTGGCTCAACCCCTGCCTTGATAGGACAGGGGGAGGCAACCTTGTTCCAACCTTGCCCCTAAGGGGGTAGAAGGGACAGTGCTCCCTTAGCCTCTCTGGGCAACTGCAACCACTTTCAGCCTGCATGACCTATATTGTTGGACATATCTGTGGCTATGACAGAGCAGGAGGAGGGACAGTGATCCATCACCCTCTCCAAGCTACTGCAGTCACTTTTGGCCTGCGCAGACTAAATTGTTGGACATACCTGAGGTTCCATCCCTGCCCCTGGAATGGGAGGAGAGGGGCTAGTGCTTCATCAATCTACCCGGGCAACTGCAGTCAGTTTGACCCACAGGGCTTAGTTTACTATCCACATCTGAAGCTCCATCCCCAACCGAGGCAGGGAAGGAAGGGTCATGGAGCTTCTTCGGTTTCTCCAGGTAACTACAGATGACCTTGGCCTGCACAGCTTAGATTACTGCACGATTGTGACTTTGTCCTTACCCCTGGCAGGCGAGAAATGTGGAAGAAGTTTGATCAGTTCCTGAAGCAGTATGGGCAGCTTCTGCCTTCACATGTCACAGTACCAATCATATCCTCAACTCCTACTCCACAACCAGCAAGGGAGAAAGGGTAAGAAACAGATGAAAAAGATCTGAAAAAATTCAGAGTGGCTAAATATGAGTCACTATAAAGATCCAAATCAAGTCAAACCAAGTATCAAAAAGGACTATAGCACAAAACCAATCAAATAGAAAGCTCTAGACCAGGAATTGTTAACCTTTTTTGTTCCACAGATCCCTTTGCCAGTCAGGTGAAAACCATGGACCCCTTACTAAGTCCACACCATACTGTGTATTTGTTAATAATTATATCACACCCACACCAACACGTCCCCACAAGAATAATGTTGTTGTTTTTTTTTTTTTAATTTCAGTTCAAGCTCATGGACCACTTGTTATGAGACTTGC
>JAQZBX010009021.1:0-35086 GCA_029593785.1 Cabassous unicinctus | reverse complement strand
ATAAATGAAATTTAAAGTACACTGGAGGCATATAATAGCAGATTTGAAGAGGCAGAAGAAAGGGTCAGTGAGCTTGAAGACAGGGCCTCTGAAAGTGAACATACAAAAGAACAGATAAAGAAAAGAATGGAAAAAGTTAAACAGGATCTCGGGAAGCTAAATGATGGCAAGACACATGCAAACATACATTTAATGGGTGTCCCAGAAGGGGAAGAGAAAGGAAAAGGGGCTGAAGGAATATTTGAGGAAATAATGGTAGAATATTTCTCAACCATAACAAAGGACATAGATATCCATGTCCAAGAAGCACAATGTACTCCTATCTGAATAAATCCGAATGAACCTACTCTGAGACCTATGCTAACCAGAAAGTCAAAGGCTAAAAATAAAGAAAGTATCCTGAGAGGAGCAAGAAAAAAATGTCCAACACAAAAAAAAGGATGCCTGATAAGATTAAGTGCTGGTTTCTCATCAGACCAGAGGCAAGAAGTCATTGATATGATATATTTAAAATCCTGAAAGAGAAAAACTGCCAGCCAAGAATCTTATATCTGGAAAGATTATTTTTCAAAAATGAGGGCAAGTTTAGAATATTCACAGATAAATAGAAACTGAGAGAAGTTGTAACTAAAACAATGTCTTTGCAGGATATACTAAAGGGAGTGCTACAACCTGAAAAGAAAAGACAAGAGAAAGAGGCTTGGAAAAGAGTCTAAAAATAAAGACTATATCAGTGAAACTAATTAAAAGTGTAAAAAGAGTGGTGAAAACAATATATAACAGATAAAACCCAAATGTAATAATGGGTAGAATAAGAACTGCAATTAGAGAAATAACATTGAATGCTAATGAATTAAATTCCCAATGAAAAGACAGTGTGGCAGAATGCATAGGAAAATATAAGCGATCAATATGCTGTCTACAAGAGACTCACCTTAGACCCAAGGATACAAATAGACCAAAAATGAAAGGCTGGATAAAGATATTCTATACATTCAGTAATGAAAGTTTTAAAAAGCTGGAGTAGCTATAATTACATTGCAAAAAAATATATTTTAAAAGCAAAGCTGTTATTAGAGACAAAGAAACACATTATATATTAGTAAAAGGGGCAATGCACCAGGAAGAAATATTAGTTATAATAAATTGATAATAATAAATTGATAAACTGGATTCCCAAAATTACATGAGGTAAACACTGGCAAAACTGAAGGGAGAAATAGATGTCTCTAGAATAATAGTTGGAGGCTTCAATACATGACTCTCATCTTTGGATAGAGCATTTGGGCAGAGGATGGATAAAGAAAGAGAGAGCTTGAATAATATGATAAATGAACTAAACCTAATAGATATATGCAAAACATTATACCCCAAAACAGCAGGATATAAATTCTTCTCAAATGCTCATGAATCTTTCTCTAGGTTAGACCAAATGTTGGATTACAAAGCAGATCTCAATAAATTTTAAAAGATCAAAATTATGCAAAACACTTTCACTGATCACAGTGGAAAAAAAGCTGGAAATCAATAACAGGCACAAAAAAGGGAAAATTCATATATATATGGAGATTAAATAAAACACACAAATAGTCATTGGGTCAAAGAAGATATTGCAAGAGAAATCAATAAATATCACGAGATGAATGAAAACGAGAACACAACGTATCAGAAGCAATGGGATGCAGCAAAGGCAATGTTGAGAGGAAATTTTATAACCACCAATGCTTACTTTAAAAAAGAAGAAAGTGCTAAAATCAATGACCTAACTACACAGCTGGAGGAACCAGAAAAAGAACAGCAAACTATTCCCAAAGCAAGCAGAAGATATGAAATAACAAAGGTCAGAGAAGAAATAAATGAAATTGAGAACAAAAGGCAATAGAGATAATTAACAGAACTAAAAGTTGGTTATTGGAGAAGATTAACAAAATTGACAAACTCTTAGCTAGACTGTAAAAGAAAAAAAGAAAGAGGATGCAAATAAATAAAATCAGAAATGAAAATGGAGGCATTACTACTGACTCCACAGAAATAAAAGAGATTATAAGAAGATGCTATGAACAACTGTATGCCAACAAACTAGACAATGTAGATAAAATGGAAAAAGTCCTTGGAGCGTATGAAAAACGTGCACTCACCCAAGAAGAAATAGAAGACCTCAACAAACCAATCAAAGTTAGAGAGTAAAACAATCATCAAAAAGCTCCCCAAAATGAAAAGACCAGGGCCAGATGGATTCACAGGTAAATTTTACTAAGTATTCAAACAAGATTTAATACCAATCTTACTCAAACTCTTCCAAAAAATTGAACAGGAAAGAACACTACCAAACTCATTCTATGAACCCAATATTTCCCTAATACCAAAGCCAGATAAAGATATTATGAAAAAAGACAATTACAGACTCATTTCCCTAATGAATATAGATGCAAAAACCCTCAATAAAATACTTGTATCGTATCCAACAGCATATTAAAATAATTATTCACCATGATCAAGTGGGTTTTATATCATACATGATATAACACAAGAAAATCAATCAGCATAATACACCACTTTAATAATTTTTAAAAAAATCACATGACCATGGCAATTGACACTGAAAAGCATTTGACAAAATCCAGCATCCTTTCTTGATAAAATTACACCAGAAGATAGGAATTGAAGGAAACTGTCTCAATATGATAAAATACATATGTGAAAAACCCACAGCTAGGAGTGTACTCAATGGTGAAAGACTGAAATCTTTCCTGTTGAGATCAGGAACAAAACAAGGATGGCACTGACACCCTTGTTCAATGTTGTGCTAGAGGTTCTAGCTAGAATAATCAGACAAGAAAAAGAAATAAAAGGTACCCAAATTGGAAAGGAAGATATGAAACTTCTGCTATTCATAGATGATATGATCCTCTACCTAGAAAGTCCCAAAATATCTACAACAAAGCTACTAGATCTAACAAATGAGTTCAGCCAAGTGGCAGGATACAAGATTAATATGCAAAAATCAGTAGTGTTTCTATACACAAGTAATGAGCAATCTGAGGAGGGAGATGCAAAAAAAATTCCACTTACAATAGAGATTAAAAGAATCAAATATGTAGGGGAAATGGATGTGGCTCAAGCAGTTGGGCTCCCATCTACCATATATGAGGTCCTGGGTTCAATTTCCGGGGCCTCCTGGTGAAAGGTGAGCTGTCCTGAGTGGAGAGCTGGCCCACACAGAGTGCTGGCCCACACAGAGTGCTGGACCATGCAGGAGTGCTGGCCTGCACAGAGTGCTCATCCACGTGGAGAGCTGGCATAGCAAGATGACACAACAAAAAAAGACACAGAGGAAAGGGACTAAGAGATGCAGCAGACCAGGGAGCTGAGGTGGCATAAGAGATTGAGTGTCTCTCTCCCACTCCAGAAAGTCCCAGGATCAGTTCCTGGTGCCGCCTAAACAGAAGACAAGCAGACACAGAAGAACACACAAAGAGCAGACAGGCAGCGCAAAACAATGGGGGTGGGGGGGAGGGGGATAAATAAATAAATAAATCTTTAATCAAAAAAGAAGTAAATATTTAGGAATAAACTTAACTAAGGATGTAAAATACTTGTATTCAGAAAAGAACAATGCATTGCTACAAAAATCAAAGAAGACCTAAATAAATGGAAGAACATTACGTGTTTATGGATTAGAAGACAAAATATCATTAAGATGTCAATTCTACCCAAAGTGATATACTGATCCAATGCAATCCCAATAAAAATTCCAACAGCCTCTTTTAAATAAATGGAAATCCCAATTATTGAATTTATTTGGAAGGGTAAGTGGCTCCAAATAGCCAGAAACATCTTAAAAAGGAAGAACAAAGTTGGAGGACTCTCACTTCATGACTTTAAATCATATTACCTACCTACAGTGGTAAACACAGCATGGTACTGGCATAAACACAGACATATAGACCAATGGAACCAGATGTGAAACACACTCTCACCTCTATGGTCAAGTGATTTTGAAAAGGCTGTCAAGTCCACCCAGCTGGAGCAGAACAGTCTATCCAAGAAATGGTGCTAAGAGAACTGGAGAGCCATAGCTACAAGAAAGAAAGAGGACCCTGATCTCACAACTTGTACAAACATTAACTCAAAATAGATCAAAGACATAAACATAAAAGAGATAACCATAAAATTTCTAGAAGAAAATATAGGGAAACATTTTCAAGACTGGTGGTAGGTGGTGGTATCTTAAATCTTACACTGAAAGCACAAGCAACTTAAGAAAAAATGCATGTGATTCAAAGGACTTTGTCAAGAAGGTGAAAAGGCAGCCCATTCAATGGGAGAAAATATTTGCAAACCGCATATCCAATAAGCATTTGATTTCCATGCTACATAAAGAGACCATACAACTCAACAATAAAAGAGCAAGCAATCCAATTAATAAATGGCCAAAAGACTTAAATAGACATTTCTCCCAAAAAAATGTTCAATAGCACTAGCTATTAGGGAAATGCAAATCAAAAGTACAATGAGATATCATCTCACACCTCATAGAATGGCCATTTAAAAAAAAAAACAAACAGAAAGCAATTAAGTGCTGGAGAGAATGTGGAAAGATAGGAACACCCTGTCACTGTTCGTAGGAATGTAGAATGTATAGCCTCTGTGGAAGACAGTTTGGCGGTTCCTCCAGAAGCTAAATATAGAACTGCCATATGATCTGGCAATCCTTCTACTAGAAATATATCAAGAAGAACTGAAAACAGTGATGTCAACACACATTTGCACACCGATGTTCATAGCAGCATTATTCACAATTGCCAAAAGATGGAAATAACCCAAGTATCCATCAACTGATGAATGGATAAACAAAATGTGGTGTGTGTGTGTGTGTGTGTATAACATATATATATATATATATATATATATACGCATGATGTATACATATGATACATCATATGATGTATATATATACATATATGATGAAATACTATGCTGCAGTAAGAAGAAATGAAATTGGGACACATATGGTAACATGGATGAAACTTGGGACATTATGTTGAGTGAAATAAGCCAGACACAAAAGAGCAAATATTGTATGGTCTCACTATTATGAACTAATTATGAAGAATAAACACATAGAGTTAAAACCTAGGATATGGGTTACTAGGAGATAGGATCAGGGCTGAGAAGGGGTACTGATGCTTAATGCATGTAGAATTTTTAAATAACATGGCTGTAAAATGGTGGAAATGGATAGAGTTGATGGTAACACATTATGGTGAGTATAACTAATATAGTTTATAAATGGGATTGAGGCTGAAAGGGGTTAGTCTAGGGATGTAATTGTCAATTGAAAGAAAGCTAGAGAATAATCTAGGGACTGAATAATATAGTGAATCTGGAGGTGGATAAGGATTGTGGCTAATAATACAAACACAAGAACGTTCTTCCATGAACTAGAACAAATGTACATCACTATTACAAGGTGTTAAGAATATGGTGATGCATGGAGAAAATACAATTAATGTAACTTATGGGCTGTAATTAATAGCAATATTGAATATTCTTGCATCAATGTCAAAGGTACTATATCAATGCTAAAGGTCAGTAATAGGGGCATATGAGATTTTTTTCTTTTGGACTAAGGAAAATGAGCAAAAATTTACTGCTGTGATGACTGCACAACTCTGTGATAAAATTGAGAGCCACTGGGTTTACACTTTGGATAAATTGTACAAGGTATGGGACTGTATAACACAGGAAACCATGTAGTAGAAGATGGCCTGTGGTTAACAGTACAAATATGAGAGTGTTTTCTCATGAACTATAACGAATATATAATACTAATACATGCATTGATAATGGGGAGTATAGAAAAAATACCAAATGTATGACATAGACTGTAATTTGTGGTAATATTCTGGTTCGGTTTTTCATGTTCTGTAACAAATGTTCCACAACAATGTAAGGTGTTGCTGGAGGGATGATGGGTGGGAATTCTGTATATTATGCATGATTGTTTCGTGAGCTCACAGTTTCTCCAATAAAAATATATATTAAAATGTAAAAAGAGGAGGATATTATGAACAACTGTATACCAACAAATTAAACAACCTATTTGAAATGGACAAATTCCTAGAAACACATGAGCAACCTATGCTGACTTTAGAAGAAACAGAAGCCCTCAACAGACCAATTGCAAGTGAAGAGATTGTCTCAGTCATCAAAAACCTCCTAACAAAGAAAAACCCAGGGCCATATGGCTTCATATGAATTCTACCAATCATTCCAAGAAGAATTAATACCAGTCCTGCTCAAACTCTTCCAAAAAATTCAAGAGAAGTGAAACTACCTAACTCATTCTAAGAGGCTATTACCTATATTCAAAAGCCATATAAAAATACAAGAAAAGAAAATTAGTCACCAAATTTTCCTCTGAATATAGAATCAAAATCCTCAACAAAATACTTGCAAATCAAAACCAACAGCTCATTAAAATAATTTTGCCCTTTGATCAAGTAGATTTTATCCCATATGCAGCGGTGGTTCAACATAACAAACACAGTTAATGTAATACACCATATTAACAAAACAAGAGAAAAAACACACGATCATTTCCACTGATGCAGAAAAGTCATTTCAAAAATTTCAGCATCCTTTATTGATAAAAAACACTTAGAAAAATAGGAATAGAAGGAAACTTCCTCAACATGGTAAAGGGCATATATGAAAATCTCACAGCTAACATCATACTCAATAGTGAAAGATGGAAAACTTTCCCACTTTGATCTGTAACAAGATAAGTATGTCCACTCTCACCACAGTTATTCAACACTATACAGAGAGTTCTAGACAGAAGTTAGGCACGAAAATGAAATAAAATGCACCAAATGCAACGGAAGAAGGAAAACTTTCACTATTTGCATATGACATGATCCTATACATTGAAAGTCCTGAAAAATCTGTAAGAAAACTATTAGATCTAAAAAAATGAATTTAGTAAAGTGGCAGGGTACAAGGTCACCACGCAAAAATCAGCAGTGTTTCTATACTCTAGTAATAAGTAATCTGAGGAGGAAATCAAGAAAAGAATTCCATTCTCAATAGCAGTTAAAAAAATCAAATATCTAGGAATAAACATAACCGAGGATGTCAAGCACTTGTACACAGAAAACTAAAATTATTTATAAAAGAAATCAAAGAAGACCTAAACAAATGGAAGGACATTTCATGTTCATAGATTGGAAGGCTAAATATCATTAAGATGTCAATTCTATCCAAAATGATTTATAGATTCAATGCAATCCCTATCAAAATTCCAACCGCCTACTTTGCAGAAATGGAAAAGCCAATTGTAGCAGTTTGGCATTGTTTATGAATTCCAAAAATAGATATTGGATTATGTTTGTAAACTGGTCTATACCTAGTAGAAAGAGCTTGGCTCTCGAGTTAGGAAAAAACCCAGCTCTGTCATGTGCCAATTATGCCATTGGGCAATGTACTTAAACCCTATTGGTTTCAGTTCTTCTTCGGTACAATGAAATATTAGTGTATGCCTCTTACAGTTCTGGTGAGGATTAGAGAGGAAATTTGGAAGACTCAATCTCCTCTTGGTATTGCAGAGATTGCAAACTCAGATCTGGAAGACAAGCATATCTCACACTGTGTTTTTATTTTTTTGTTTTTAATTGAATTAGTTGCCAACATTTAACAACTGGGAGATTTTATATATAACCTAAATGTCTGGCTTCTTTCAACAGGTTTGAAGGTCTGGCAGTAGTCGGGTGAAATTAGCAACAAAAGACTGGAGTGGAGTAATAGCTGTTCCACAGATGGGACATGAGCTTCCCAAAGTACCACAGTCCCTCATTCTGCATTTGTTTCTTCCTGCATAATTTATTGGCTCACCTGTCTGATCTCTGTGTTATTTAAGCCTGCAATGCCTGCTCTATTGATGGAGTCTTTATAAAGGAAAATTATTATAAAGAATCTAGGTGTTCCTCTTACTGTTTAATTTTCACTAGAAATCTTGCTCCTCTTCTGGAGACACAGAGGGCATTTTCTCCCAATAGATGCCTTTTTCCTTTTAGGTTTCATAAGAGATTTAGGGGACATAGGGGTGGTAAGATGACAGTGTGGCAATAAAGGTATTGCAACATAGATGTTGCAACTACCCTAATCAACTCTATTTTAGGAATGATTCAGAAAGAAGGGAGAGAGGTGAATAAAAGTACCAACCTGGGAATCCAGCATCTGATAAGAAGTTATGGGCTGGTGGCCGGGGACCTCATGAGGAATGACAATTTGGCAGATCACTTTATGTCCTTCCCTGGGGTCGGCATGGGTCCTACTTAAAACTCAGCTCTCTGAACAGTTCTTGTTAAATCATTGACTGAGAACCCTGCAGAGTTGCAAAAGGGAAGTGGCTTTCTAGACACCTTGACTAGAAATCTGCATTGTACAAGAGAAAAGCCCTGGGACTAGGGGCTGAAGCTCTGAAGACGTCACTCCTGGCTTTTGATCTGTCACTGAATATTCTGTCTCCTTTGCAAGTCACATAGCCTGCTTAGGATGTTTTTGTCATTCTATCTTAGAAGAGGCGCCTTATGATTGAACACTAATGAGGCAATTTATGTGAATAAACACACACTGGAAAGGATAAAAGAGAGTCCAGATGTGTCACTCTTATGAGACATGTAATCTATTGTGAGGATCCATGCAGATGGGACAAAACTCTGGGTCCAGGGCCATGGGTGAAGAGAGACAGTGCTTCGGGGCTCATCACTGCAGCATCTGCAGAAAAGTCAGGACTATGTGCCAGGAGATGGTTGGAGGTAGAAATTTATTACTCTATATTTCCAGGAAGTACAACAGGTCATAGTGGTCTACTAAGTAGTCAGTTGAGAGTTGGAAGTTGGCTTTGCAATGGGAGTAGTATCCCATCAGGAATAATGGAAGGAACTTGGAAGAAACTTGGCCCACCAAAAGAATTCATCAGGAGGAGGTTTATCAAATGGGAAAAGAGCAGAGGCTTGAATTGGACCAGTAAAAAGGTGGGATGTTAATAGGCAAAGAATAATTAGAAAGAAATTCATTTATTAAGTCCCTATAAAACATTTGAAGGATGAAAGGACCTGAAAACATTTGATATAAGAACATATAAAGAAACAGTGATACGTAGTTTGGTAAAAGGAAAAGGAGGGAGAGACTACTTGGGGCCATCTTTAAACATGATTCATATCACAGGGAAAAGGAATTTGACTAGACACAAATGGAGATTTAAGACTAATGGCAGAAGTTACAGGTCTACTGATTTTTTTCTCATTGACTCACTCATTTAATATTTTATTTATCCATAACAATTGAGTTTGGACTCAAAGTTATATACTTGTATTAAATCTCAACTCTGTCATTAACTAGCTATGTGATGTTAGGCAATTTACTTAGCCTCTCAGTTTCATTTTCTTATTCTGTAAAAATAGGGATAAAAATAATATTTAGCACAAATGTCTGTTTTGAGGATTAAATTAGTCAATGCAGGGAAATACTAAGTACTTAATAACTGTTAGCTATTATTATTATTCCACAACCACTTATTGAGTACAGGCTACTTGCCAGATTCTGTACTGGGTATTGGGTCTACAAAGCTAAATAGAGCCCAGTTACTCGTTAGGGACCTTCCAGTCTAGAAATGGACCAATATCTGCAAGGACAGTCCCCAAAAGAAAAAGTCTACATCCAGAGAGATCAAATTCTATCAGTAGTTGTTCTCAGACAGAGGCTAATCAACTCTTTGAGATAATGGAACAGAAGGAACTCAAGCTACAGAAGCAAGCTTGGATAGAATCTGTGGTTCCAAAGTTCTTCCTAAATGCAGTGTTGAATGTCCTAATCCACAACCAGATAAGAGGGTGGGAGGTGGGGCTGCAGACCTGGATGAAAAGTCCAAATTCAAAGCCTGGCAAGGGAGCAGGGCTACATGCCTGACCATGCTGCAATCACCAAGCCCTGTTCTGTACTTTGGTCCTATGCTCAAGGCAGCGGCCTCATTGGCAGGTAGGAGCCAGTCATAACTCCTCTTACCCCATGAGAACATGAACATTCTCTCTTAATGACCCTGACCCTGTTTACAACTTTTCATATCTGCCTCTCATTAAGATTTTGTTTACTCTAAAATTATGAGGAGGGTAATATTGCATTGGAAACATTTGAAGGATGTTTTCTCTGAAGGCTCATACCCCAAAATTTCACTTAGCAAAGAGGGTCTGGATTTTGGAATGTGGCTCCATTAAGGTTTCAGCCTGGCTCATGGTTTTGCCACTTGCCTGTGACCCATCCTTGGAAGTTGTGACCAACCGCTTAACATTAACTTAAAGTCCACAAGACAACTGCAAAGAAACTGCCTTTTAGTTCATCAACCTGGGAATGCCCTCAACATGTAACCAACATGTAACCTCAACATGTATCCTCAGATTATGCAGGAAAGAATAACTCTTGTCCTTTGGTTAGCTTTCTAAGTATGAAGTGTTTTGTATTAATTTGTACTTTGTAATAAATTTAATCAGCAAATTTAATCTATAATAAACGCAATTAATTTACTGTTGAATTTAATTTCCATAAAACATCACATATTGCAATTCTGTTATGGTATGCATAGATATACAAATCCCATCACCAAACCCCATAACCTATACAGACTGAGTCAAATAATTTAGCCTTTGTTTCAGCACAATCCTTCCCTGCTCATCATGCTTTGGGAATGTTGGTTTTGATTCCTGAATTAGACAAGAGGTGTCTTAATGGTGGGAACCATATTATATCATCCCTCAAACCCCATTCCATCACTTACCAGAATAAATATTGACAACCTTTTGTGTGCTGAACATTGGGATAAGAGCTTTACATACACTCACTTATTTAATGTAATCCTTACCATGAGTAGTGAATTACTTGTTATTGTAACGATTTTATAAAGGAACTGATGCTCCTAAAAGCTAAGTATCTTGCCCAAAGAAAGAGTGCTAGTAAATTGCAAAGTGGGACAAAAACCCAGGTCTGTGGGATTAGAAAGCCTACCTCACCTACTCTGCTATGCTGTTTCTGGCTCACACTGGACATGAGGTAAGTTTTCTATAAATAATTCAATGATAACTATCCAGGTGGTTTCCATTGCAAGAAAGCCTACAAGGTACTGTCTCACTCCACTGAATACCTGTTTGTTGTGTGGATTACAATAGACAGGAGGAGAATTTGTGATTTTTTTTCTTGGAAGTCCAGGGTTTAGGTAGAAAAATAAATTTGAGATCATTATGTAGAAGGGATCTTCATTTAAGAAAGGTTATAAGTTGAATAAAGTAAGAAACATGTTTACTCAAATAAACATGCTCCATGCAGTGTCAGTTTAAAAAGATTAAGATTCAAATGCAGTGTGTTAGAATATATTTGGCAGTGGTGTGGGATGAGTTGGCGGGGAGATGTTTTACAGAATATTGTCCTCAAGTTAATGTGGATTCTTCTATCTGTTCTTCTGCCTTTTTTTCAGAAAACTAAACTAAAATAAGACAACAGATCATTCTATTCTGTCTTGAAATTTAGGGGCAAATTTTAAGCATACTTTGAATATATCTTAGTTGGGGCCTCTGAAATATGGCCAAGTTCATGATACTCTGAAACTCTAAGTACATTGCCTTATCTCCCCCATTTGCTGAATGAAAAAGAAACTTGATCTTTTCTAGCTTTATGTTTTAGATTCACTAGTTTTCAAATTTTGTAAGCAATATTTTTAAAATTATTTTTGAAACCCCATTTAAAAAAGACCTAAAAAATAATTGGAGGCGGGAGGAAGGTCAGGAACATTCTAAAGCATTGTTCTTGACTTTCAGGTTTTCATTGTTTTGGGTTCTGTTGTCTGCCTCACTTTGAAGAATCATAGTGATCCTCTGGGAGAGGCAGCCATATCTAACACAATCTTGTAAATTCCTAGAGTAAGAGGCAATTGATGTGCTTGTTTTGGTTTCCTAGGCTGCTCAAGCAAATACCATGCAAAGGGATGGCTTAAACAATGGGAATTTAATGGCTCACAGTTCTGAAGCCAAACTTTTAAAAAAGTCCAAAACAAGGCATTGTCATCAAGGCCATGCTTTGCCCAGAAGACTGTGGTGTTCTGAGGCTAACTGCTGGCAATCCTTGGTCTTTGGCTCCTCTGTCCATGGCAATGCACATGGCAGCCTCTCCTGGCCTCTCAATTCTCTTCCAGGTGCTGCTGCATTTCCACGTATTACTTCCCTTTCTTTCTATCGGTCTGAATTTCCTTCCACTTATAAACGTCTCCAGTAAAAGGACTAAGACCCACCTTGATGGAAGTGGGCCACACCTTAACTGAAGGAACCTCATCAAAAAGTCCTATATACAATGGGTTCACACCTATAGGAATAGACTAAGTTTAAGGACATGTTATTCTGGGGTACATACAGCTCCAAACCACCACACTCTACCTTCTGGATCCCCAAAAGTCATGTTCTTTCTACATGCAAAATGCATTCATTCCATACCAATAACCCAAAAGCCTTAAGTCATTTCAATAACAATGCTAAATACAAAGTCTCATCAAAATCAGTTGTGTATGGACTGGTCCTGGGGCACATTTCCCCTGTCTGTGGACCTGTGAAATCTAGCAAAGAGGTTTCTTGTTTCTAATATGCAATGGAGGGACAGGTATAGGACAGGTACTCCCATTCCAATAGTGAGAAATTAGAAGGAAAACAGGGTCACGGGTACCAAACAATTCTAAAATCCAGCAGGACAAACTCCATTAGATTTCAAGGTCTGAGCATTATCTACGAGTCAGTGTTTTTTCTTCTGGGCCTGATAGAGCAGCAGCTCTACTCCTTCCAAATGCTTGCACAGTGGTTGTGCTCTCCCCCAACACTGGGATGAAGGCTACACCCTCCCCAAGCATCAGAAGGCAGCCAGACTCTCCACAAACTCTGGGGCACAGGCTCACCTTATCCAAGTATTGGAGTAACATCACTGTCCCTGAACAATGGGGTGAAAGGCCTTCACCCTCCAAGTATAGAGGCGGACCCGCCTTTTCCACACACACGAGATGCACAGCGATGCCTCCTTCTCCCCTGGCCAGGCTACGTTCCCTGTCACCATTCCTTCCACTACTCTTAGCTTTTCTGAATTTCCCTAGAAGCTGCTTCTAGCCTTTTACCTCTTCCTTCCACTATTTGAATCCCATTTTTGCTGAGCAGGCATTCCCTTAAGTAGGTGGCATAGTGCTAATTTGATGAATTAATCAGTGCTAATGTGCTAACAAGCACTAATGGTGACAAGCCCAAGCAGGGAAACACCCCAGGCAGTACAACATAATGTTCCTCCCCAAAAGAAATCTTCACCCAGGGTGATCTTCACCCCAGGTGATCCTTGCTACAGAGGCCAGTGGAGAGGTTTGTATTATAATTGGAGATCCTGGCCACAGTCAAATGGGAGGCTTTAGGCTGCTTCTGTTACCTACACAGAGAGATCAACCTGGAAAGTCCTGCTGCTGCTGTACTCTGGAGGCTGAGTGCTACAAGCCATACCATAGCTATGCCAGATGGAAAGACCCAAATTCCTATTCAGTCTGGGACCATTTCCTTAGGTCTAGGGATTTGGTCTCCAGGAATGTTCAGGGCATTAGTGGAGGGGGGGAGGGTTGGGAATATTTTGGAAACCATCTAAACTCACCACTTCATTTTTTTTCTGAAGGTGAGGCTCAGAGAAGTGAGGTGGTATGTTAGGCTCAAATTCGAATTAGGGCTGAGTTCAGTCTAGAAGCCAGGTTTTCTGGTTTCTAAACCAAAACCCTTTATCTGCACTAATTTAATCCTTCCATGCATAAACTTCTGTACATGCTGATCTAGAGGAAGAGCACCTTGGCTGTGAGGAATCGAAAGCCCTAATCTCTAAACCCTAATCTACCTCTTAGACTTCGGGTGATCCTCGTTAACTGCATGGAGATCAATTTTCCCATCTGTAAAATGAGCAGTGTATTTCCTACATTGCCCTATGTTACTGGGCTGTTACTTAGAAGAGATGGGAGTGTCTTGCTCATAAAAGGTGTTGGAAAAATGTTGATGGGAGGAACTAAGGAAGGAAGGAATTTAGGAAGTCAAAGTTCACAGTCACACAAGTTATACTAATTATCACCAGTCACAGATATAATCAGAAACCCCTGAATGGCACCCTCTCTACCTCTGAAGCTGGGAGAGCTTTGACCTATACAGCTATGCCCAGAGCAGAGAATGCCTTGGTGGAGGGAATGACAACCTGCATGCTGCTATACACAAGCCACTGGGCAGGGCACTATTGCACCTTTTATCCCCTGCTGATAGGCTGCCATTTAAGGCACCCTGGACCTGATCCCCAGGAAGGAAAATAACAAGCACTGAAAGTGGAGTAGACAGAAAGAGGAAGAACAAGCAGATTACCCAGAAATAGTGGCCACAATGAGATGGACCACCTGATGGGGACAGATGTCATCCTGGGAGAGAGACAGAGAACAGGAGAAAGAGAGAAAATGAGAATTTAGGAGATTTAAGTAAACAGTGAAGACCTAAATCAGTGACATGGAAGTTCAAGTACAAGTATACAAACCAAGAATAAATATGCAAATCTCCCCATTGGCAATACAGGAGCCTGAAATGAAATTCTCTTGGGGTGAGACTGCACAAAGCTTGGCACTGACCTGCTATGCAGCTTCTCAAAGTTCTAACCACTGTAACCAACACAGGGAGAGCTTCAGTCACCTGAACTCAGATATTCTGACAGTGGCTTTTCACCTGCTCACATCTAGATCTTGGGGATGGCTATTTCTCTCCCTCTTTCTCTGAGTGAACAAGCTGCTGGCATCTCCATGTCAGCACAGGAGCTGTGGTGAGGAGAGCAAAGAAATGACTGGGAAGGAGCAGGTGAGGGTGGAGGTTCCCAGGCAATGCTTCTCCAGGAACTCTCTTGTCATGTTAGTATCAACTGCTTGTCCACCATTTCATAAGCCTTCCTTTTGCAAATTCAATTGTTAAGTCTACAAGATCTTGCACAGACCTCCATTCCCCTCAGGGAAGCTGTCGGGGTTTGTGTATGTTGTGAACAAACTCGTTCCTTGCCATGGCCCTGGCAATGGCACAAGCCTGCTCCATTACGATGCCATGTGACACTGGCAGGGTTACTCACTTGGTTGCCCTCCAGCAGGGGCAACTGGGGACACCTCTCCAGAGTGACTACAGCATTTATCACTGAGATGACTCAGTCCAGGCTTCCCTCTCCCCGAAAGGAGATCTGAGGCCAGGGGCAGAGGAGAGGTGTCGATTATACCCATTTGTGGCTGAGAGAGCATGGAAAATGCCCCTCACCTGGGAAGCATGAAAGATGGAATGAGCAAAGCTCAGAAACTCAGAATGAAATATGAGTTTATCCCAGAGGCATGGATGACAAGTGGGGCTGAATCTCAAGGAAGATCCTACTCAACTACCTAATTATAGATTTCCATTCATTCCATCTCACTGGTTTTACTCTCTTCTTTACCTTGTTTTTGTCACTTCTAGGGCCTGTCAATTACTTACCTCTTACTAGAGAATTAATAGAGTCTTAGGGTAGGATCTGCCTGGTTTCTTGGTCAAAGACAATGTTCTATTTCCTTTGTCTGAACAGGTTATTTTTATATTTTGGCTCTCTAGAATATAGAGCTATCCCATCTTATGTTATTCCTTGATATTTATGTCATTTATGAATATTGGTCGCATCTCTCCAAAAAAAATTACATACTCCTCAAAAGCATTAATTCCTCCCAGAGTTCTCCCTGTGATATCCACCACAGTGATACCAGCACATGGAAGATACTTACTCAACACTTGTTACTTTACTTAGCTGTTCTCAATCTTTAGTACTCAAGGGAAAGGGGTTTCAACAGCCTCACCAATCACCAAATCCAAGATCTAAATCCATTTAGAAAAACATTTTTATAGCTCTCATTTTTCATGCCATCTCTTGTTCAATTTCACAAACATCTCATCTGTAGTTTAATTGTTTAATTTGTTAGCTCCAAGATGTTCTTCTGAGGTTTTCCTTATAATTGTTCTTAGAAGTTTACAATAAAACCTATTGATATTTGTAGAGAGTGTCATCATTTACAAAGTAATTTCACAGGTATTTTCACTTAGTGCATCTCCCTCTGTGGTGGCTGTAAATGTACCTCTCAGATCTCCAACTGGCTCAGGGGTCCAGATGCTGCACTGAAATCCATTGCGTGTTTGAGTTGTGGTCTAACTGCCTTCCCAGCCTCTCCCAGCTCCCTGTCTTCACACCTGTATCTCAGAAGACCAGACTACACACTCTCTCCAGTCTGGCTGCAGTGGCCCCTTCTATGGTTTCCAGGGCACCCTGGATTGCTCTCTGTCCTAGCACTGATCATGCTGCATACGTTGTCTGTTTCCTATCTTCCCAGTAGACCTGAATCACTAACCATGATGTAATGAGATGAATCCAGAAGTGTAGGAGACAGTGATTCACTTCACCAGGGAGTTGAGGAGTGAGCAGGGGAAGAGGCAAAGAGGTACACATGGATGAAGTACATTCAGCTGAGCCTTGAAGGATGTGTCTTGACTTGAGGCCTTTGGCAGGCATTCAAAGTTAAAGGAACCGCATGAGACAAATGACAGTCTTCTGGAGCCTGATGAACACGTTGGCATAGCTAGAATTCAAGTATGGAGATGCAGCAGCTGGATTGCAAAAGGCCCTAAATGCCACATAGAATAGTTCTTTGTGCTGTATGTGATGGTTCTCAACCAATTTTTTTTTAAATCTGCCTTCACACTATTACTAAGCACAGTGCAAGCAAATAAATAACATCTTTCCTGCTATGTGATGATTCTCAGTGTGGGTGGGTATCTTCTAAGAATCACTCTGGCCTCCATGTCTGATATATACCACTAGCCATATGTGGCTATGTATATTTTCATTTAAATTAATTGGAATTTATTTAAATTTAAATAAAATAAAAAATTATTCAGTCACACTATATGCACTCTAAGGGCTCAATAGCCATGTGGCTAGTGCCTACTCCACATAGGACACCACAGTATTGAATTTGAGCAGGTAGGGAAGTTTGAACAGACAGGGATGAGGGATGTGAAGAAAGCTGGTGGCCACATTTTCATCACTGCAGAAAATTCTGTTGGAAGGCGCTGCCCTAGGCCATGGGCTGCAAACTATTTTGATCACACATACTCCCATCAATAAACCAACTTTGAGTACTTACCCAAAATACATGTATTTATAAATATATATGCACACTATGGAAAATTTAGGTATTCAATATCAATAAAGTTTATTTTTTAATATTGCAGAAAAAAATTAAAATTTAGTAAGTTCTTTCTGCACTCTGAAGAATTTCTTGTGCACCCCATTGAAGGTAACATATTCTATTTAGGAAACAAGTTCTTTAGACAAAGGAGAGCTAATGAAGATATAGTTTTTCAATTTCTAAGTTGATTAAGTTTACTGATTATTTCTAATATTTTATTTGGGACTTTCTTGTTTTGTCTAGCCTTTCTCATTTCTTACCTTTTCCTGATGATTTTTTTAATTGATTGGATAATTTTGCTCAATCGTTCCTCTCTAACAATTTAGAAGTGCACTCTATTTCTAAGATGTAATAGTTACCTTTACTTTTTAAAATTTATATAACAAAGTTTAATACTATTCAGTATTGCTCTCCTTTTCCCAATAATTTAACTCCAGCCATATTCTTCTCATATTATCATAGTTCTCACCTATTATTGCTGATTAATATTTTAATTCTGTTTTAATTTTTAAATTGACTTGGATGAACTATGGCTCTAGACTTACTATGTTATTTCCTCTAAATTGCTATTAATTTTGCAGAGACAAAATACAACCCTGGATATTTTCAAATCCATGTAATTATAAACTTCATTATAATGGTCTTCCAGTAACTCTTTGAGGGCAGTTTTAGCAGGCAGAGATGAGGAAACCTGGTGGCCAGAGAAATAAAGTGGTTGTCATTGAGTGTCACACAGCTGGTAGTAGAAGAACAAGACCTGAAGCCGAGATTTTATAACTCTTAACCTATAGGTATTTTCACTGAATTTTTCTCTTTTCCCCCAATTGCGTGGAGGTGTTTGGTAGGAAGTATCATTCATTGTCAGATCCTAGCCCATTGGGGTTGATAGTGAAATAAAGTGTGAAGGGTCCAGGACCTAAGTTGGAAGGATTTAGGATTGAATCCAGTGCTGCCATTTAGGATCTGCAGTACTTGGGCAAATCATCCATCCTCACTGTGCCTTAATTCCCTCATTTATAAAATGAAGGTTATGCATTAATTTTCATCTACCTCACAGAGTGACGAGAAAATCTAAACTTTCTAAAGTCACTTTAACAATCTGATTTATTTGCATAAGGAACAGTTTTCTTTGTGTCCTTTCTGTAATTATAAAATAATTCCTTATTGTTGTAAATAATTGCGGGGGGGGGGGAGTAGAGAAAGAAAATTCAGAGACAAGAACATTTAGAAGTAAAAGTCATTTACTTGCAAAGAAATTTCTCAAGGAAGTCTAGAGTAGTGATCCTCAACTTTGGCTGTGTATTAGAATCTCCTGGGAAAATTTAAAATTCTTGATACCCTACCCACAACCCAGGACAATTAGTCAGGATCTCTGAGGATGAGACCCATACATTTGTATTTTTAAAAACTTGCCACTTGATTCCAATGTGCAACCAATGTTGAGAATTACTGCTCTAGAAGGAAGGCTCACCAAATGACAGTACCACAGATAGGTAAATACAAGATATGAACTACAGGCTGTCTATTCTTGCTGGGGAAAGAGCAGTTTTCACAAATGGGTAGCACATCTGAAAAGATAAGTACAGCTAGCCATCAGCAAGGTCAGGGTAAATTTGGTTTTTAAGGAATCGGAAGCTTTCAGGAAATGACTTACGTTGTCATTCTTCCGTGGACTAGATGTGGACATGATGCCCCTGTTTGTGGGAATTGTTTGTTGCTTGTTTTCTTCCTAGTGTGGGTGGTGATATACACACTTACAATGCAGGGCAAGGTGTCAGTTTTGCTTTTACAAATTTAAAGTCTCTCTCACCCCCAAACCCACTCTCAAGATGTAACCACTGATATTGTAGATGTAATATCTATGCTTATAAAAATAACACACACATAAAAATACATATATGTATGCACACATGTTTAGGGCTTTTACTAAAAGCTTTATCATGAATATTCTTCCATGTCAAGGCATCAGATTGATCTCATTTTTAACACTCTCATAACCTTTCGTGGTTCCAGTCCATAATGAATTATATTTGGATATTCCCCAGTTGAGTGACAAAAAGTTGCCTCCCCCACTTTGTTCTGTTACAAATAATAGTGCAATGAACACACTTGTACGTTTATTGGGCAAAATTGTTGAAAAATAAATTCCTAAGTCAAAGGGTAGGCACTGCCAGATTGCCCTCCAAAAAAGGCTGCAGCAATTTACATTTTCACCCATTAATGCACAGAGCACCCATTTCCCCACATCCTACTCAACAATTTTTTGTTTAAATCAGTTCATTTAATAGATTTTTGACAGTGCTTTGCAAACCATTAAATGCCATGAAAATCCAAGGTATTATGGCCAGAAACCTTTTTTGAAAGGCCTTACATCAAAAAAGTAGGCATCCAAGTGCCTGAGAAACTCTTACCATTCCAAGGACTTGGCTTTAATGACTGTCTTCCCATATTCTGGAAATGATGTTTTTGGGCTTGGATC
This sequence comes from Cabassous unicinctus, assembly GCA_029593785.1. Lineage (NCBI taxonomy): Eukaryota > Metazoa > Chordata > Mammalia > Cingulata > Chlamyphoridae > Cabassous > Cabassous unicinctus. Next base: position 15,275 of record JAQZBX010009021.1, on the reverse strand, counting down.
CTAATTTCTTAGGCCAGTCTTCCTGGAAGATGAGGTAATAATATAAGGAGTGAGAGGGACCCTCTGGTAGAGGCAGATCTCATTACCCTTGGAGCTTTGCTGCAAAATAATTTAATACGGCAGCAAATGGGGCCACTGGTGCCACCCAAAATTTTATTCATGGCCACCCTAGCAGGGAGTGATTTGCAAGGCCTCCTCCACTGTTTTGTCATTCCATCTACTTTTTCTTGTTCAAGACTTTTCATTTTTATCATTCATTTGGGATGCTGTGAAATAGAGGTCTCAGTGTTTACAAATGCACATGAGGGAAAAAAAAAGAAGCACAGGTTTAACCCATTGGACTGAAGGAGTCTCCCCTATTGGCTTGGCTCAAAAGGAAGGGAGTTTACCCTGGTAAACTCTTCATTCTCCTTCAGGAAACTAGGAACCAGCTTTCAAATCAGCTCCTTTGTAGAGTCTCATAGATTTGCTCACTCCTGCCTCTCTCTTCCTGCACACTGCATTTATCCATCTATTCATTTATGTATTGCCCAATAATGTAACCATTTGCATCCTTCCTTACACCCATCTCCTAACTGTGAATTCCTTGAATTAGACATGGATCTTATTTATCTTCATGTCCCTAGTTCATGATACCTGGTAAGTTCAGTGAATAAATTTTTTCTCCTTTCGAATTTCTGCCTGGGTTACACAGAACAATATAAATAATAACACTCATGGAATATATTGCATAAACACTAGTACTCCAAATATTCAGTAAGCTCCCTCATATTTCCCGGCATCCCTTGCATCTATGTTGGTGTGACTAATTGGTTCATGGGCATGACTGTGAGTTAAAGCAATGTGTGGCATTTCCTCTTTGAGGCAGGAAAGAGGGGGGGTCAGTTAGATGCATACTCTTTCTCCTGCCCCTATAGCTGGAAACAAAGACAGCAAAGTTGCCAGATGGAACTGGCCCAAATTTCACACCACTATTGAAAGGTAGCCACCAGAGAAAAGGTTGACCTGTATCAGACTGTGATGAGAGTGAGAAATAAGTCTTTGGGATTTTGGGGTTTGCTGTTCCAGCAAAACTTAGCCTGACTAATATGTCATGTACGTTTCAAAAGTAGAAAATGTAGGTAGAAGAGAAGCTCTTGAAATATGACAGTGTCACTTGATAGTGAAACTTTTCATCCTCTAGAAGAAGTCCAGGGGATTGTTGTCATGGATTTCATAACTTTAAAGAAAATTATTTTCTGAGTAAGAGCAACCATCCCCATTTATAAATGAGAATACAGACCCAAATTTAATTTAAGCTATTTCTGATTACTCTGCCTGGATGGAATAGTCCCTTACCCAACATATGTGCCCTCTGGGGTAAGTATTCTAAGAATAATATTAATCTATTTAGAGATGGGACAGACTTTGTATTCCTACGGTTAACTTCACTGAGGAACATCTGTTTTGAAACAACATGGTGGTAAAAATGTTAAACTGAATTTGAAGTTTATTTCTAAGCAGACATCCTGAGCCCAGGGGGAAAGAGTGCAGCTGCCCTGTGGTCCATATAATGCAATATCAGGGTGAACAAGAACATCTTATAACATTCTGTCCTTCTCCCCTGAGACCAATTAAAATCTGTGGGCATATTTCTTGTTGACCAGTTTGACTCACTAATTGAAACAGAATTATGATATTTTCATAGCTTTTTCTTATCCCTCTCTGCCATGCCAGCAGAGGGAAAGTTTGAAGATGGCTTCAGGCATATGAGGCTCAGTGAAAAGATCAACCTCCACTAAAAGCCATTAGACATTGTATATTTGAATAAGGTGCCAAAAGAGATGGGGCACAATTGAGGCTACCATAAGATTCCCAAATCTCAGTTTCAGTTTATCCAACTAAGAAGAAGCTAAATACCAAGATACCACCTTCAGGATACCTGATAAACAGGAAATCTATCATTTATCAGCTGCTATTAAATAAGCCAGCTTCTGACTTCTACCTCCCTAATTAATTATCCCTCTGCTTGATGGAGAGACCAAATATCTGCCAAAGTCAAATGAGATTTTCTTTTTCATTCTCTTGAGCTACAGTGTCTTTCTCCTGCATATTCATGTGGCCTAGTTGACTTCAGAGATTGTACCCAACATCATTAAAGCCTCTGGGCATGGAGCACACATTTAAGAGTCTGCTATGCTTCAGACTCTATGTGAGTGTTCTATGCTTCAGTGTGAAGACCTCCATGTTAGCAATCTCTGTGGAATTATTTCTTTCTTATCTGATCTGCCTCAGAAGTTAGGCATTTGGAACAGCATTATTTCCAGCTATAAGGAAGCCTTAGTTGACCAAAAAAACTCTCTGGAACAAAGATTTCAGCCTCAGGAACTGTTTCTCAGTTTTCCCAAAGGAAATCCAAGGTCAAGACATGGTTGGGAAAAGTTGTTTTAGCCCTGAAGTCAACTCTCACCACTTTGGCAGGGAGAGATAAGAGTATCAAGCAATTTGGCAGGGCCTTGGAGAAATAGCAGGGATGAAGGAAGATAAATGTCCCTGTTTTAGTTTCCTTGGCTGCTCAAGCAAATACCATGCAATGGGTGGCTTAAACAATTGAAATTTATTACCTCACAGTTTTCAGGCTAAAAGAAAGTCCAAATCAAGGTGACATCAAGGTGGTGCTTTTTTCTCCAAAGATTGAGGCTGGCTGCCTGTGATCCTTGGTCTTTGATTCCTCTGTCACATGGCAATGCATATGGCAGACTCTCCTGGCCCCTCCATTCTCTTCTGGGTTCCATTGACATGTACCTTCTAGCTGCTCCCTCTGGTTTTCTCTTTCTTAATTTCATTCCATTTATAAAGGACTCCAGTAGTAGGATTAAGACCCATCCTGACTAAGGTGGGCCACACCTTAACTGAAGGAACCCCATCAAAAGGTACTACTTACAATGGGTTTACACTCACAGGAATAGATTAAGTTTAAGAACATGTATTTTCTGGGGCTCATACAGCTCCAAACCACTACAGTCTCCAGAGCTCTCATAGGAAGCAGTGTTAGAACTACCAAGGTAGATGAATTCTTTCATACAGAATCACAGACTCAGTCATGATGACACAATCCAGGCTCAGAGTTTCACAGCCTGGAATTTTAGGTCTGGAATCTATTCCTTATTCCACCATTGTATTACCAGGTAACCTTGGGGGTACTAAACTAGCTTCATTGATTCTCAGCTTAGAAAAGGAATAAGGACAAGTTGTCATAAATATGGTGTCAAGAAGGTGTCAGATAATTTATTTCTTCCTATGGATGGCAAACAGAATTTTGTTCAAGTTGTTATTGCCACATAAAAAATTACCCAAAAACTTAGTGAGTTAAAACAACAATAACCATTGTATTATAGCCTATGGTTTTTGCAGGAATTTGTCTAAGCAGGTCTGGTTTGGTGTCTCTCTCAGGTAGTTGTAGACAGATGATGTAGAACAATAAGCGCTGAAGCAGGCAGAGGCTGGCCAGGCATCTCTTTCCTTCATTTAGCCTCAGGGCTCTTCCATATACTCTCTCCATGTAAGCTAGTTTGGGCTTCCTTACAGTATAGTGACCTCAGGGCATACAGCTGATTTCAAGTTGGTTCAGGGCTCCAGCTAGAGTATTCCAAGACCAAATCAGAAAGTATATTACCTTTTCTGACGGTTTTAGTTTCCTAGCTACTAAAACAAATACTATTCAATGGTTTGGCTTAATCAATGGGAATTTATTGGCTCTTGATTTTTAGGCTAGGAAGATTCCAAAATTGAGGCATCAACAAGGTGATACTTTCTCCCCAAAGCCTGTGGTATCCTGAAGGCTTGCTGCTGGTGATCCTTGGTTCTTGCTTTTCTGGCACATGGCAATGCACATGGCAGCTTCTTCTTTCTCTTCCGAGTTCCATTGACTTCCATCTTCTAGCTGTGCCCCCTGGCTCTTTCTGTGTTAAATTTCATTTGCTTATAAGGACTTTAGCCATATTTGATTAAATAAAATGTGCCCCTTATTTACTTTGGGCACATTTTAACTAATAACATTTTTGAAGGCCCTATTTACAAATGGGTTCATACCAATGGGACTAGAGATGGGGCCCTAAACATGCCTTTAGTGGGGGGCTTGATTCAATCCTCAATACTGACCTAGCCTCAGAAATCATGCAGCATCATTCAGCCACATTTTAACAGTTATAAGCATGTTGAATCCCACCCAGACACAAAAGGAGGGACATAAACCCTACTTCTCAAAGAGAGGAGTATCAAGGTCACATTGTGGAATAGCATGTGGAATGAAAGATATTGTTGCAGTCCTATCTGGAAAATATGATCTGCTGTGATTTTATTTCTAATGCCAACTTCAATCCATCATAGTGGTTACCTGTAGATATTCATTAAAAAGAATTCTGAGGCCACATTCAGCCTCAGGAGAAAATGAGTTATGATTGATTAGTAGTATCTTCTGTAGACACAGCCTGGAAGAATTAAAGACCACCTGATCTTTAGCTTTAGTTTCCTTATTTGTAAATTGAGAGTAAACTGGCTGCCCTGGCTACTCTGCAGGATTATTGTGAAGATAAAATGAGATGGTAGATGTAAAAAGATTTTGTGCTATTTTATCCTTATAGCAAATGATCACCTGAAACTCCTAAGAGGAAAATGTCACACATGGACTCAAAATTCAGAAAACCACAAAAGAATGTTGGCTGCATTTGTGGAACTCAATGTCTCCTACCAAACTACAGCCTGTTCCCTAGGACCTGAGCAAGAGTTGGGTACTTATCAAAGTTATATGAGTTATTCTTCTTTATTACAGAGAATTACCTCAGTTTAGGGCTCAATGTCCAAACAAGTATTTATAAATCCTTCCCTCTGTCATGTTAGGAGGATAAAATTGAAAAAAGAACTGGAGGACTGTCTTAAACCACTGCACCAAGCTAAGGGAGTCAGCACACCAAGGTATGTTAGCAATGCCTAAAACATTAATGAGGCCCCAAACTTAGCCAACTTAATTCTAACTCCAGGGCTAATATTGAATATCTTTGACCACTTTGTTGAAAATCAAGCAATCAAATGTGTTGGTTATTTCATGAGGCTCAAAACTCCTACACCTATAACTGAGACTTTAAATTATCCAGCAAATATGTTCTCTCCGAATATTTTCTCCCATTATACAGGTTAACTTTATAATTTCATGATAAAGTCCTTTGATACACAAAACATATTTAATTTTGATGAAGCTCCATTTTTCTGTTTTCTTTTGTTGTTGTGCTTTGGGTGTAAAAGTGTTTTCTAAGAAAACATTGCCTAACACAAGATCCTGAAGATGCTTCCCTATGTTTTCTTCTAGGAGTTTTATGGTGTTTGGTTCTTATAGTTAGGTCTTTGATCCATACTGATATCATTGTTATATATGGTGTGAGGTAGGGGTCCACCTTCATTCTTTTGCGCATGAATATTCAGTTTTCCTAGCAATAGTTTTTGAGGAGGCTATTCGTTCTCTAATAAGTGGACTTTGCACCTCTGTAAAAAATCACTTAGCCATAGATGTGAGAATTTATTTCTAAACTGTCAATTTGATTACATTGGTCAATATATCTGTCCTTGTGCCAATACCATATCATTTTGATCACTATAGCTTTGTAATAGGTTTTAAAACTGGGAAGTGTGAGCCCTCCAATTTTGTTCTTCTTTTTCAAGATGCTTTTAGCTATTTGGGGCACCTTACCCTTCCACACAAATTTGATGATTAGCCTTTCCATTTCTGCAATGAAGGCTGTTGGAATTTCGATTGGGTTTGTATTGAATCTGTAAATCACTTTGGCAGAATTGACATCTTAACAATATTTAGTCTTCCAGTCCATCTACACAGAATATCTTTCCATTCATTTAGGCCTTCTTTGATTTCTTTTAGCAATGTTTCATCATTTTCCATAAATAAATCCTTTACATCCTTGATTATATTTATTCCTAGGTATTTGATTTTTTATTTTTTTCTTAATTTCATCTTCAGATTGTTCATTACTAGTGTATAGAAACACTACTGTTCTTTGTGTATTGATCTTTTTCCACACTGTATTGCTGAATTAGTTTATTAGCTTTAATTGCTTTGTTGTGAATCTTTCAGAATATTCTATATATAGGATACTGTCATTTGCAAATAGGGAAAATTTTACTTCTTCATTTACAATTTTAATGCCTTTTATTTTTTTTACTTGCCTAATTGCTCTGACTAGAAAATTTATAGTAAAATGTTGAATAGCCATGGTGACAGTGGGCATACTTGTCTTGTTCCTCTTGAACTTACAGGGAAAGCTTTCATTCATTCACCACATATCTGATAAAGGTTTACTAGTCAGAATATGTAAATAAATCCTACAACTGAACAACAAAAAGACAACCCAATTTAAAAATGGGCAAAAAGCTTGAATAGATATTTCTTTAATGAAGATATAAAAATGGCCAATAACCACATGAAAAGATACTCATAATCATTAGCTATTAGGGAAAACCACAATGAGATAACATTTAACACACACCAGAATGACTACTATTGAAGAAAAAAAAAAAAAACAGAAAACAAGTGACAGGGAGAGGGTAGAAATAGGAAGAGCATTCATTGTTAATGAGAATATAAAATGTTGCAACTGCTGTGGAAAACAGTTTGGTGGTTTCTCAGAAATTTAAGTATAAAATTGCCATATGACCCAGAAATCCCACTTGTAGGTATATACCCAAAAGAATCAAAAGCAGGGCCTTGAACAGGTATTTGTATACCTATGTCCATAGTGGCATTATTCATAATTGCCAAAAGATGGAAGCAATTTATATGTCCATCAACAGATGAATGGATAAACTTATAATGTAGACACACACACTGTATAGATAAACAATGGAATATTATTGTTGTAAAAAGGAATGAAGTTCTGATACATGTGACAATACAGATGAACCTTGAAGACATCATTTTGAGTGAAGACATGAAAGGAAAAATATTGTATGATCTCACTGATATGAAGCAATTAGGATAAGCAAATTTATAGAATCAGAAGCTAAAATCCAGAGTACCAGAAGCCAGGGTAAGGGGTTGGAATGGGAAGTTTATGCTTAATTGATACAGAGATTCTCTTGGGGTGGGGGGAATAGAAAGGTTTTGGTAATGAATGGTGGTGATGGTAGCACAACATTGTGAATGTAATAAACCCACTCAATTATATATTTGCATCTTCTTAAAAGGGGGACTTTTCAGTTATATGTATGTTACCAGAATAAAAATTTTAAAACAACCGAACAATAGGACTGTATGATAAAAGAGTGAACCCTAATGTAAACTATGTAGTATACTTCATAGTACAATTGTTATAATATTGTTTCACAAATTGTAACAAAAGTACCACACTAATGCAAGGTGTTAAAAATAGGAGAGGCGTATGTGAACTCTGTACTTTCTGTATGATTGTTTTGGAAACGTAAAACTTCTCTAATAAAAATATTTTTGAAATAATCCAGAAAAATGCTTTACCATATTTAAAACCCCCGCCAGCAATATACAAGAGGAACCACTTCCCTGAAACTTCCAATTCACATAATTTCTGGCAATATCACTCTAGGGCTTTTTAAGCATAATTTCCCTCATAGTACAATTCTTTAGTATTTCTGTCACAAAATTCAATATGGAATGGATAATCTTTTAAACAAATGGTGCTGGAGCAAGTGGATATCCACATGTGAAAAAAAAAAAATCCTTGACACACTAACCCCTGCTTTGCCGCATCATCTTAGTTTCCAAAGAGCTGTTTTCATAAATACCACAAAATTGTTTGCCTTAAACAATTATTGGCTTACAGTTTTGAAGCTAGAAGAAGACCCAAATCAAGGTATCATCAAGGACTGCTTTATCCTGAAAATCCACAGTGTTCTGATGATGGCTGCTGGCCATTCTTGGGGCTCTTTGGATTATACATCTGTCTCCCATCATATGGAGATAGACTCTCCTTTCTGGCTTTCTCTAACTTCTGCATTCTTTTTATAAGACTTCCAGAAATCCAGATTAAAGCCCACCCTGCTTCAGTTGCCCACACATTAACTAAAAATAACATCTCTAAAAGGTCTTATGTATAACATATTCATACCAACAGGGATGTGAATTAATGCTAAGAATATGTGGCTGTTGGGGTATGTAATTTTTGGGGTATGTAATTCCACATATATATGGAAACATTCTTAGTCCCAAGCCTGGTACCATAAGTACTGAGGATAGAGACCCCTCTGAAGGAACAATAAAAATACAATTAAAATGCACAGCTCTTTATACCTGACAAATATCTTCACATAATGATAGAATTTAATCTCTTTAATGTCGTTGCTGCCTTCTTATAGTCATGCACAACACACAAACACATACAAAATGACACTCCTGTGGAGTGAGAGCTTCACTGCAGGGCACCCTAATATCAACAAATATTCTGCCTTAAACATCATTTAAGACCCTTTTGGTGATCAATAACTGAATGTTTTCCTATCAATTTGGGAATAAGGCAAGGATGGCTGCTCTCACCACTTCTAGTCAATGTTGTACTAGAGGTCCTCACCAGTTTAACAACGCAAGGAAAATAAATAAAAGAATAGAAATAAGACAAAGGAAATTTTGTCTCTATTTACAGACAGTACAATCATCTATGTAGATAATCACAAAGGATCCAACATAAATATGATCATTTGATTTTCAATAAAGGTGTTAATGAAATTCAATAGGGAATGTATAATGTATAACAAATGATGCTGGGACATGGAATACCACATTAAAAATAATGAACCTCGACCCTTACCTTTTATACAAAAATTAACTCAGGATGAATCACAGACCTAACTGTAAGCTAAAAACTAAAAACCATCTAGAAAAAAAATAAGGACCCACAGGCCTGGGGTCTGACCCACAAGCCTAGGGTCTGACCCACAGGGCAGAGGGTTTTTGATGGCCTCCACACCTTTCCACCAAGCCCTGGTACCTTCTCAGGGGCCTAGCTATGCTCAAGTTGTCAGATGCACCTGCGGTGGAGGGGCTACTCAGAAGTGGTGTGTGGACAGCTAAAGCACTGCAAGAAACAATTGAGTCAAAATGGCCTGAGGCAAATGATTACCTGCTTTAAGTAATATATAGGGCACCTGAGAGTGAGAGAAAGTCTATTTCACAGAGATTAGAGGAAGCATTTGAATCCTTGTAAAAGGGGGGATTAATTCCTAAGGCCATGACCAAGCACTAGCCCAGGGCAAGACAAGGCTCAGAAAAGACAGAGTTGTACTTTGCATTCACCTCAGATTGATCTTCTTGATAGGAGAGTTAAATGCTGAATGAGAGTATCAGCCAACACAAAGACAATTTGCAAATCTGTGAAAGGTGTTTTTTGTACTGGTTTATTCATTTTTGTTACTTCCTGGCACTCAGGGAAATCTCTGTCATATCGCTAGCTGATACAAACTTAAGGAACAGACAGCTCAGGGGCTAAATCCCAGAATTAACACTTTAAAATATAAAAATGTTCAGCATGAAACAAAAGATTACAAGGCAAAGAAACAGGAAATGATGGCACCTCCAAAGAAACAGGATAAAAATCCAGAAACCATCAATGAAATAGACCAGACTTTGGAAATATTTGACCTAAATTTTAAAAAATGGTCCTCAATATGCTCAAGGAGCTAAAGAGAGAGAAAATTTTAAAAAGAACCAAGTAGAAATACTGGAGTTGAAGACCACAGTAACTGGAATGAAAAATTCTCAGGTGTGTTTCAACAGCAGATTGAAGGTGGCAGAAGAAAGACTCAGTGAACTCAAAGATAAGACAATTTAAATGATTCAGGCTGCCAAACAGAAAGAAAAAAAAAACAATGAAGAAAACAAGTAGAGCCTAAAATACCTGTGGGACACAATCAAGAATATCAAAATATGCATTATGCGAGTTCAGAAGGAGAAAAAAGAGACAAAGAGGCAGAAGGAATATTCAAAGATAAAATGGCAGAAAACTTCGCACATTTAATGAAAGACATGAATGTGCCATTCAAGAAACCCAATGTAACTCAAACAGGAAAAACTCAAGAAGAAGCATGCCCAGACACATAGTAGTCAAACTGTCAAATGAAAAAGACAAGGAAATAGTTCTGAAAGCTGCAAGAGAAAGCCATGTATTATATTTAGGGCATGCCAATAAGATTAAGTGTCAATTCAACAGAAACCTTGGAGGCAAGAAGGCAGTGGGATGAAATATTTAAAGTGCTGAAAGAAAATGATTGCCAGCCCAAAATTTTTTATCTGGGGAAAAACTGTCTTTCAAAAGCAAAAAGATATTAACACATTACCAGATAAACAAAAGCTGAGGGAGTTCACACTCATTAGACCTGGACTACAAGAAATGCTAATGGGAGTTCTTCAGGCTGAAAGGAAAAGACACTAGACAGAGAATCAAACAGCATAAAGAAGTAAAGATCTTCAGTAAAGGTAACTACATGGGCAATTATAAATGCAATTACTATTTTATTATTTATTTGGTATACAACTCCACTTTTTACTTCTTATAGTTTCTAAAATGCAAATGCATAAAAACTAATGATAAAGCTTATGGCTTGGGATATACAAAGTATAATAATGTAATTTGTAACAAGTACAACAAAAAGGGGGGATAGATGGGTGCAGGAACAGTGTATGTGTATTCTATTGAAATTAAGTTGGCATCAAATTAAATGAGATTTTTTAGACTTATGATGTAAAATTTAATACTGTGTGAAAGCACCACTGGGGCACAGTGACCACGACAAAAAGTCTGTGGCAGAGCTGGGGTGGAAATGAGGAGACAGATTGACCTAACACTTCCTGCTCTGTCACATTCACAATGAGAGTAGTGGTTGTTAACCCTGTTGTAAGAGATCACCTAGAACAATTCCCAGATCTCCATAAGGAACCCATGATACTCCCTCAGAATACTCCCACTGGAGCTGCAGTCCACTAAAGCACAGATCCTTTCCTCACTCCTCTACCAAATAATGATACTAGTAATGAAGGTTGACTTCAATGGTCTTAATTTTGTGGAAGTGTTTGAGGATTCAACTCATTACATCACTTGTATACATAGTCCCAACACTAAAGTGGGAAAGTATTCATTTAAATACATCTATCCATAATTAATTATATTTGTGATGTATAAATATCAATAATCCCTTACGATTCCCTCTTTGATACTCACAGCAATACTGAGAGGGAAACTAGTTATCTCCATTTTAAAGATAGGAAAATGGAGGTCTAGGTAGGCCAGATGATCTCCCCAAGGATAGATAACTAATAAGAGGAAGAGACAGAGCAAGTCTAGGGCTTTTGCTACTACCCTATCCTCAAGTGTTGCTAATGTCTTTTTGGATCTCAAGGTATTAGAATCTAGAAGGGGAGAGTCCCTGGCTTCCATACTCTAACATTGGCTCCAAGCTGTCCCCATGATATAACAGCCTGTTGTTGCCCTTTGATGGTTAATTTCATGCATCAACTTGGCTAAGTTATGGTGTCTAGTTATCAAGCAAGCACTGGCCTGAGTGTCACGGTGAGGGTATTTCCTGGACTTAACTCATTAGTCAGTGGATTGCATCTATGACTGGTTACATCTACAGTAAATAAAGGAGATTGCCTTTAGTAATGAGAGAAGTCTCGTCTAATCTGCTGAAGGCCCTAAAGGAAGAATGAGGATTTTAGCAATCAGAAAGAAGGATTTCTATTTCTACTTCAGTCAGCTGGCCAGCTTCTCCTGGGGAACTCATCATCACCTTCATTGGAGTTACCATCTTGAGGCCTTTCTTCAAGAATTCAGCATTACCATCAAGTTCCCAACTTGCAAACTGCCCTATGGAATTTGGACTTGCCAATTCCCACAGTCACATGAACCAATTCATATGAAAAATATTTTCATATATATATACAGGCATACCTCGAAGATATTGTGGGCTCAGTTCCAGACTACCACAATAAAGCAAAATCACAATAAAGTGAGTCACATGAATTTTTTTGCTTCCAAGTGTATATAAAAGTTATGTTTGCACTATACTATAGTCTATTAACTGTGCAACAGCAGCATGTCTATAAACAATGTACATAAATTAACTAAAAAATAATTTATTGTGACAAAATTCTAACCATCACCTGAGCCTTCAGTGAGTTGTAATCTTTTTGCTGGTGGAGTGTCTTGCCTCAGTGTTGAGGCTGCTAACTGATCAGAGTGGTGGTTGTGGAAGGCTGAGGTGGCTGTGGCAATTTCTTAAAACAGAACAGCAGGGAAGTTTGCCACATTGATTGAATCTGCCTTCAAAAGATTTCACTGTAGCTTGTGAAGCTTTTTTCATAGCATTTTACCCACAGTAGAACTTTTTTCAAAATTGGAATCAATCCTCTCAAACCTTGCCAGTGCTTCATCAACTGTTTGTTATATTCTAAAACCTTTGTTATTTCAACAATATTCATGCATCTTCACCAGGAGTAGATTCCATCTCAAGAAACCACATTCTTTGCTCATCCATAAGAAGCAACTCCTCCTCTGTTCAAGTTTTATCATGAGATTGCAGCAATTCGGTCACATCTTCAGGATCCACTTCTAGTTCTAGTTCTCTTGATATTTCCACCACATCTGCAGTTACTTCCTCCACTGAAGTCTTGAACCTCTCAAAGTCATCCATAAGGGTTGGAATCAACTTCCAAACTCCTGTGAATGTTGACATTTTTACCTCCTCCCATGAATCATGAATCCTCTTAATGACACCTAGATTGGTGAATCCTTTCCAGAAAGTTTTAATTGACTTTGCCCAGGTCCATCAGAGGAATCACTATCTATGGAAGCTATAACCTTACAAAGTATATTTCCTAAATAATATGACTTGAAAGTTGAGATGACTCCTTGATCCACAGGCTAGAGAATGGATGTTGGTTTAGCAGGCACAAAAACAACATTCATTTCATTGTACATCTCCATAGGAGCTCTTGGGGGACCAGGCAAATTGTTAATGAGCAGTCATATTTTGAAAGTTATCTTTTTCTGGGCAGGTCTCAACAGTGGACTTAAAATATTCAGTAAACCATGTTGCAAACAGATGTGCTGTCATCCACGCTTTTCTGTTACATTTATAGAGCACAGGAAGAACAGATTTAGCATAATTTAATGGTAAATGAGCATTGGTTTCAACTTCAAGTTACAAGCTGCATTGGCCTCTAACAAGAGAGTCAGCCTGTCCTTTGAAGCTTTGAAGCCATGCATTGACTTCTCCTCTCTAGCTATAAAAGCCCTAGATAGTATCTTCTTCCAATATAAAGCTTTTTCTTCTACATTGAAACTGTTTAGTGTAACTACCTTCATCAATTATCTTATTTAGATCTTCTAGATAAGTTGCTGCTTTGCCTGGCATTTTTATGTTATAGAGATGGCTTATTTCCCTAAACCTCATGAACCAACCTTTGCTACCTTCAAACTTTTTTTCTGCAGCTTCCTCACCTCTATCAGCCTTCATAGAATTGAAGAGAGTTAAGGCATTGCTTTGAATTAAACTTTGGCTTAAGGGAATATTGTAGTTGACTTCATCTTCTATCCACACCACTAAAACTTTCTCCATATCACAATAAGGCTGTTTGCTTTCTTATCATTCATGTGTTCACTGGAGCAGCACTTTTAATTTCCTTCAAGAACTTTTCCTTTGCATTCACAACTTGGTTAACCATCTGGCATGAGCCCTAGCTTTCCACCTATCTCAGTTTTCAACATGGCTTCCTCACTGTGCTTAATCATTTCTAGCTTTTTATTTCATGTGAGAGATAAGTGGCTTTTCCTTTCACTTGAACACGTAGAAGTCATTGTAGGGTTATTAATTGGCCTAATTTCAATATTGCTGTGTCTAAGGGAATAGGGAGCCTGGAGGAGAGGGAGAGTATTGTGGGAACAACCAGTCAGTGGAATAGTCAAAACACAAAATATTTATCCATTAAGTTCAATACTTACAGGTACGCAGTTCATGGCACCCCAAAACAATTACGATAGTAACATCAGAGATCACAGATCACCATAACAGATTTTTAAAAAATAAATAAGTTTGAAATATTGTAAGAATTACCTAAATGTGATGCAGAGTCACAAAGTGTGCACCTGTTGTTGGAAAAATGGCCCCGATAGACTTGTTCAATGCAGGCTTGCTACAAACCTTCAATTTGTAAGAAACGTGGTATCTGCAAAATGCAATAAAACAAGGTGTATTTGTAAACACACATGCACACGCACATTTCTGATTCTCTGGAGAACTCTTACTAATACAGTATGTGAGCACACTTTACCCTTCACAGACCCAGGAGGTCTCTTAAGGAGAGGCAGACAAAACCCAGACTGACTATGTTACATTCATCACTTGGTCTATTTAAGTGGCTGAAGATTACCCAGTTTGGGAATTCACCAGGTTGTTTATGTGTCTCCCTTCTCTCTTCTGCTTATTGGCATTAAACTATCTCTATAGAAAAAATAGATGCAAACTAAAGTGAAAATCAATAATTTTGCCGCCCCAAATTCACTCCCCGTACTCCAATCTGAATATGGGCTACTTCTATTTAACAATTACTGATTCAAAAGCCTGAAAATGATTCTAAGTGACAATGACCAAGAATCAAGTCTGGAATCAGCCAATGAGACCACTTTAGAAAAGGGCAATCCCAGCAGAAAAGGTTGGGATGTGCCTGCCATACACTCCTAGTCTTCTGGCCGCTGAAGGATCTTGCTTCTCTGAGGAAACACCACCCAGAATGTCAGGCTTTCAACATGGCTTTCTCACTATGCCTTCTCCAGTGAGCCCCACTTACAGGTAAGAACAGGAAGAGGTCAAGGAACATCCTGATGGTTATGGATTGGCTTGGAGGCAGCACAAAACTAAAATTTGGCCCTCCGCACCAAATTAGAGCTCTTTCTACTCATCTATATTGCCTATGACTTGTAGGAACCTACTAGTGACTTAACCTTATTTCAAGGCCCTCAAACAAAAACTTGAAAGCTGCTGCCCCCCGCCTTCTTCAACTTTTTCTTCTTTATCCTCTACATTCAGGTCAGTCTCTTGTTTTTCTCTCTCTTTTCCTTTTTTCCCTCCCATCTCTCTCACACACAGTCTCCCTTTACTTGGTTTGGGGATGGGTAGCCAAGGGTATAGAATATATATATATATTTTTTTTTTTTTATCCCCCCCTTGCTGCTTGTGTTTTACTGTGTCCATTTGCTGTATGTTTCTTC
>JAQZBX010009020.1:0-46910 GCA_029593785.1 Cabassous unicinctus | reverse complement strand
GAGGACAGAAGATAGATCTCAAGCCCAGGAATATTGATCAAAGGATTGAACACAAAGAATACATTTTTATTTCAATAATTCCTTGCCTGGAGAGGTGTTTGAAAAAGTGACAACCAAAAGTAGAACCACATGATAGCATTGACATTAACTGAAAACAAACTTTTTAATGTTTTTGAATTTCATACGTTTGATGTATAGCTTCATCTGCCTTGGCTGTTTCTTAAGTTTAGGACATAGAGCATTATCACAGGCCCTTTGGAATATATATATCCTTTTTAACAGAGACCTCAGAGACCTTGCTTTTCAAAATAGGTTAATGCATGAGATACCACAATCTAAATGTGATCAAATAAGGTTATCATTATTATGTTTTCTGAGACTTAAAATTGGGGCTGACGACTAAGGAGTCAAAAAAGATAGCTGAAGTGAAAGCTGCAGCAATGGTCTCTGTAGCTCAACATCCTCTAACCATTGCCCTTCTATGCCTCTTCCCCTATCTCACACACACCCTCCATAATTCTTTGTTCTTGTCATAGAAATAAGGTTTGATAGAAGAAATTTTGATATATATAGTAAATTTGACTTACACATATCAAGTTCCTGTGTACTAAAATTATAAGTGTATATTTTAAAGCAGAGCTAGGAAGGGCTCTTTGTGACAGGAAGGAGCTAATCTGAATTTAAAATTTTGCCGTGCTGCCACAGAAATCTAATAACACTGGCTGCCTCAGGGGAAAAGAACTCGATGATGCCCATCAGAAATAAGAAAGAAATTTACTTTTATGGTGGTATTTTGGGCCTTTTGAATTTTGTACCATGTGAACACTATTACGTATTATAAACAAGAACAAAATAAGTAAAATTTTGACATTAGGTAATTGAGCATTGTCTCTAAATTATTTTCCCTTTTTTTTCCTTCAGGTGTTTGCAATGGCTGCTACTGTGAATTTGGAACTTGATCCCATTTTTTTGAAAGCACTAGGCTTCTTACATTCAAAGAGTAAAGATTCTGCTGAAAAACTAAAGGCACTGCTTGATGAATCTTTGGCTCGGGGTATTGATTCAAGTTACCGCCCATCTCAAAAGGTATCTATATGAATAAAAAGCTTGGAGGGAATTTAGTAACAACTGTAGTGATAACATTTAGACCATCTCAGGACAATCTCTCTGCCAAAATAATATTTCCTTGTGGCATGATTCTTTCTTTTCCTCCCTCCCTCCCTTCCTCCCTTCTACCGTCCCTCCCTCCCTTCCTCTCTCTCTCTCTCTCTCTCTTTCTCTCTTTCTTTCTTCAAAAAACTTGTTATACCTCATAGAATAGCCTCATGGGGGATATTCAATTCTACATTATGTGTATAGAAATCTACTTGTTAAAGACTTATTTTAATTTCCAATTCTTAATGATCAGAATTTTTTTTAAAAATTGATGAATGTAACCATAACTTACTTCTAATTACTCTCTAATGTTTTAGGGATTAAAAAAATAATAAAATGAAGGGATAGAAATTTTACAATGAAGTAAACTGAATATGGGTAGGATAATTTAAGGGAATATTTGATATGGACAAACGATGAGAACTTTGTAACTCCAATCTTGATAATAGCAAAGTGGCCATTGGCAGCTTTACATGAAAAAAAAAAATGATTTGGACCTATTTTTAAATCCAGCTTACCTCTTACTAGTTACAGAATGATAATAACTGATCTTGTGCCTTTATTTGTACGAGGCACTTTTCTGAGTGGAATCATAATAACAATTCTTTGAGATAGGTATTGTTTATCTTCCTCATTTTACAATGAGGAAACTGATATATGTAGTAATTTCATTTAACCTAGCTCTGTTTCTTTATTAGTAAAATGGTGATAAAAAGACTGAGTTTGCAGAGTTGTGAAAGTTAAAAGTGATGAAGTATGTAAATAACCTAGACTCGTATCTTCCTGGTATATAACAGGCTTTCAGTGACTGGCAGCTCTCATTATATTCTGTAATACCTACTAAGACCTGCTTTTATGCCCATCTGAAGCTCTCGCCTTGAAAACCCAAGTCACCCAGGTCTGTGGATCTAGAGACCAAATTGAGAAGGGGACAGAACTACGTGGCTAGCTCCATCTAATCCAGAATCTGACACTCAAGTCCCAGGCTCAGTGCCCAAGTAAACAATGGCATCTTGTCCCAACCTTTCAATACCAGCTCTAGTACTACCGTTTTATTGTCTTTTGAGTAGTAGAACCATTGTGACCTCATTTCTTCCACTCATTCTTATTCTGGTAGGTTCAATGAGTTCAGATCAACCAAATTAATACATCTCTACAAAACAAACTGTCAGATTCATTCTGTTGTGGGTTTTAGTATTGTCTACATAGGAAAAACCTATTGTTATTAAATTTATCATTTATTTATAGTTTAAATAAATAAAATTAATTTATGCCATTGTTTCTCAAACTTTAGCATGCATAAGAGCCAACTGGGGGCAGTGGTATGGTTGTAAATGTTAACAACCAGCTCTCCAAATGTAGTTCCAACATGTATATTGGTTGATATTTTCATTTACATTAGTAAGGAAAAATAAAATGATGAAGGTGAAACTTCATTCTTCCATCAATAACATGAGCAACTTCTTTGCTGAATTAGATAATAGTTTTCAAATACTGGAAGACTATGTCCTCAATTTTTTATATTATAGATATAATAAACTTTTAAGTTTAATCTGCATTATTAACATTTTCCCAGTTACTTTCTAAGAGAAAGCCAGATAGTAAATAATTTAGGTTTCCTGGGCTAGATGGTCTCTGTTACAAATATTTAAGTTCTACCTTTGAAGCACAAAAGTAACCATAGACAGTATACTTACTTCATAGTTCTGGCTGTGTTCCAGTGTAACTTTATTTATGAGAGCAAATGGTCGACCAGATTTGGCCTGTGGAACTCAGTTGGTTAACCCCAGATCTAGAAAATCAGCACAACAATAAATCAAGCCCTGATCTGAGTAGATCTAAAGCCCCATTCCTCCTCCCTTCTCCTTATCTTTCTTCCCCTCTTAGAGATAACCACTACTCTGAAGTTGATGTGTATCACTCCCATTTATGTTTTTATACTTTTATATATTATCACAGAAAAATAGACTGCACTCAGCTGAGCAGTTATGCTGTTCTAGTTTTATTTAGAATTGTGGGTGATGCCCTCCTTTTTGCAGAGAAATTCCAAGGAGCTACTATATGCATACATTTTTATAATATTATTAATAACAACAAAAACAAGTATTTAGGACAGCAAAGGAGTAATGCAAGAGCAAGATTAGAAGTTATATCAATGAAAAGGCAAGCCACAGACTGGGAGAAAATATTTCCAAATCATATACCTAATAAGGGGCTTGTGTCCAGGGTCTATAAAGAATTCTTTAAACTCCATAAGAAAACAAACAACCCCATATTTTAAAAATGGGCAAAATATTTTAGCAGACACTTCATCAAAAAAGAGACATGCATGGCAAATAAAGCATTTGAAAAGAGGCTCGACATCATTAGTTATTAGGAAATGTAAATTAACACCACAATAAGATACCACTATATACCTATTAAAATGATTAACTGTACCAAATGTTGGTGAAGATTTGAAGGAGCTGGAACTCTCATATATTCCTGGTAGAAATGTAAAATAGTATAGTCACTTTGGAACATGATTTGCAGTTTTCTTAAAAAGTTACAACATATACCTATCATATGATCCAGCCATTCTGTTTCCCTAGATAGCTATTCAAAAGTAATGCATGCTTATATCTATGTCAAGATTTGGGCATGAATGCTCATAACAGTTTTATTTGTAATCGCTTAAAACTGCAAATAACCCAAATGTTCATCATAGGTTAATGGATCAACTAATTGTGATTTGTCCATTCGATGGAAAACTGTTCAGCAATAAAAAGGAATGAACTATTGATATACTCAGCAACATGAACGACTCTCACTTATGCTTAGTGAAAGAAGCTAGACAGAAAACATTACATACTGTATGATTACATTTATACAAATTTCTATAAAATGCAAACTAAACTATGGTTACAGAAAGCATATCAGTGGTTGTCTGAGGAGAGAGGGCATGGATGTAGGGGGAGAGTGTTTACAAATGGCCACAAGGAAACTTGGTGGTGATGAATATGTTCATTATATTCATTGTGGTCATGTTTTCACAGTGTATACATATGTCAAAACTTACCAGATTGTACACTTTAAATAGGTGCTGTTTTTATATCCATTATTCATCAATAAAGGTGTTTAAAGAAAAGGACATCACATTGGTCACAACGTGATGTCCTCATTTTTAACTGAAAATTGTTTATAGTTTCCTGATCTGCTTTTCTGTGATGTGTTAGATGGTTTGAATATTTCATTACCTGTATCTTTTTATTTTACCTTTTAGGATGTGGAACCACCCAAAATTTCAAGTGCAAAACCTATCCCTGTTAAGCAAGAGACCAAAACTTCACCCAGTCTTCCTTCTGGCAATAATAATGGCAAGGTTCTCACAACTGAAAAGGTAAAGAAGGAAGCTGAAAAGAGACCTGCTGATAAAGTAAGATTTTATTTTAATCTAGTTAAAAAAAAAATAGTAAATCAGTTGTTCCATAGGCAGGAACAGTGTTTTATACTTACTTCTTTTAAATAATGGTGCATAATAATCACTCAGTATATATATTTTCATAGCTATAATTACTGACCTTTTGAAAAATTAAATACAATTTAGAAATGTTTTTTTAACTATTCACCAGAGTCATTGTTAACAAATATTTGAGCCCTAGGGGATGTAGTAAGTTCAGTGTAAACTTTAATTCAAAACTCACAGAAAGTCTAAGCAGAACAATTATTGAAAAGAAAAGCTAAAGAGAAAAGAGAAAAGATGTAATTGCCTGAACATGAAATTTGTTACAGAATGGCATGCACAAGAATGGACTCTAACCTTGCTGCAGATAATTCTTGGGTTATCTATTTTGTATGATTTCTGTATATATTTACTAATTAAGATTTTAGCAATTAGTAAAAAATACATTTAAAAACACACTGTAGTAATCCCTGCCCTCAAGGTATTATTCCCATATGTTTTCAAACTTTTACTAAAAAGCTTAGTAAAAGTAAACTTTTACCCTCTTCACTCAACAATGTGTTTTTGAGATTTATCTATATTGATATGTAGATACATAGATCTAGATATTTCTTTTAGTTACCATATAATGTCATTATATTTATCATTGTAGGAATAAACCAGTTTGTTTATCCATTCCCCTACTGATGAGCAATTAGGTTATTATCCTTTTTCTCTATTACAGTGGAGCTTCAATGAGATGCTTTATACCTATCTCTTTGTGTACATGTTAGTAGTTATTTAGGATGTATATCTGTAATTATATATCATAGAATATGTACATCTTCAACATATAACCAGATATTACCAAATTGTTATTCCAAGTGGGTTTACTAAATTTATTCTCTTGCTAACAAAGTATAAGACAAAGTATATAACAAAGTATATTTAAAATTCTTATCAGATTTTTTAATTTTTGCCAGTATATAGACAGGTATATATGTAACATTTATATCTTGAGAGCGAGCCAGAATGAGCTTTGAAACAATTATGGCAGTATGTTAAGTCTGGATGGCTAAGAGATAGTTCATTATTTCTTTTCAATATATTTTAAATATTTGTAGTTCGTAATTTAAAATATTTAAAATTTAAAAATAGCCTATTGTGCTGTGGTTTTCCACTTCAAAACATATGGTAGGGAAAAAAAAGAAAGATAGTACTGTAAGTCTTCTGATCTTTTAGTGCCCACATCTATCTCTAATTATGTGAAAATATCTGTAAAATAAACTGGGTCATTGCACACTGTCCATCTTATCCACCTCTTGGTGATTTAAAGTTTATCCTACTATGTTAATTTCATTATCGTTTTCTGATTGGATACTTTTTATAGGTGAAATCAGACAGCAGTGAAGGAGTTGATGTTCCAAAGAAACCTAGATTGGAGAAACCAGAGACACGGTCCTCTCCTATTACCGTTCAAACCAGCAAGGATTTAGCTATGGCTGACCTGTCCAGTTTTGAGGAGACCAGTGCTGATGATTTTGCCATGGAGATGGGATTGGCCTGTGTTGTTTGTAGGTAAGTTGTACCTTGCCATAAATTTTTTTTTTCTTTAGGAAGTACCAGAGATTGAACCCATGACCTCGTATATGGGAAGCAGGTGCTCAACCACCTAGCTATATCCACTCCCCAGTGAGAGTAGTTTTTTTTGTTTTTGTTTTGTTTTTAGGAGGTACCGGGGATCCCGGGACCTTGTACATGGGAAGCAGGTGCTCAACCACTTGAGCTACATCCGCTCCCCTTGTCATAAATTCTTTTAAAGAGCGAACTACCAAAAAGAAAAAAGAAAATCAGACCAATAGTTAGCTGTTTTATATTTTGTATCTATTATTTGGGAATCGGGAGGAGATAAATAGATTACACTTCATGAACTGCTTATATAGGAATTTAACTTCTTAAAATTGTGAAATATTTTATCTCCTGACTGTGGTTTCTTTAATTGGTTGTAAAATTTTCTGCATTGAGTTCTAGAGGGAAAGTGATTATTGCTTTATTCTTTAGTGAGAAAGAATCTGTTCTTCAAGCTCAGTTATTTCTTCCTTTCTTTTTTAGAAGCTTGTGCTGCCTTTTTTCTGTATTCTTGTTAGAACTTATAAAAATAAACTGTTATATACCATTTCCTAAAACACATTAAATCTTTTCCAAAGGATAATGGAATGAAAGGAATAGATCATGTAGGTTATTCTGAGTGTTATTTTAAAATATGTATGCATAGTTGTAAAAACATTGATAATTCTGCTTAGTTGAAGTGCATTTAAAACAGAAATAACTAGGTTTTAAACTCTTGAAACAAGAGGCTGAGTTTTTAATGCTTAATGGCCTTTAGTGTGTAGCATAACAAAAAGCATCTTTTTTGCTGCTTTCTTTAGAAAAATGTTAAATTCTGGTGCCTTCTTAGTCTGAGCCATAACTATAAGTGTTTGTGAACCTTATAGAGAAGATGTTAATGTGCTTCTGAATAGCACCATTTGTGAGAACATCATTGTTTTCACATGTTTATTTAATCTTTATCCACCATGAAGGTTATCATTTTATAAATTAAAAAAATAAAAGGTAAAGTATTAATGGATGGGGAAGGGAGAACTAGTAACTGTGACTCTCCATCAAGGTGACATAATAGTGTAGACTATGGTTATCATTTTTTGTGCTACAGGAATTTCTGTCTTTTGATACACATAATGCTCAATTCTGTTCAGTTCATCAGACATTTATTAATCACATGTCTGCACATAATGAGCTGGGCACTATAAATAATTAGGTCCAGTTTCTGCCTTTAGGTGACTCACATTAATGGGGAAGATAGAACAACACACAAGTAACTAAGATAAAGGAGTCTAACAGAGTTACAAAGGAAGTGTTATAAGACTATTGAAGGACTAGTCAATTCTTGAAGAAAGAAGAACAAATTACAGTGAGAAATTACAAGAAGAATATAACCAAATTTAATTATTAAAGCATCCTACATTTTATTAATGGCTAAGCACAAGCTTTAAAAGAAATGAAGTGTTTTTGCAGAATATCTGTTGGGGTTTGTTACTTTGCTCTTTGGTTTTCTGGGTGTTTTTCCTCTTTAATATATCAAAATTTACCAGAACAACCCGAAAATGGCTTCAAATTGTTGCTTTCAAGAAGGTATAATGTTTCATGATCTATTATTTTAGACAAATGACAGTGGCATCTGGTAATCAATTAGTAGAATGTCAGGAGTGCCATAATCTCTACCACCAAGATTGCCATAAGCCCCAGGTGACAGACAAGGAAGTGAATGACCCTCGCCTGGTGTGGTATTGTGCCCGATGTACCAGACAAATGAAAAGAATGGTAGGATAATATCTTTCTCTATTTTGAACAGTCTCTGTAGCTTTTTTTGTTGATAATGTGCTTTCTAAAGTAAAAATTTGAACACTTAAAACATTCAAAAATATAAATTATATAATGTAATTATTTAAATGTTTGCATATATAGTTTGTATGTGTGCTTTATGTTTCTAAGCCTAAAGATGGGACCATGTTATATGCATTTTTCTCTGTTCACTTTTAGCTTATTATTCTAATGTAGACAAACAGGATTGGAGAACCACAAAATATAAATAGTCCTAACTTGTTTGTCAATGTGTTTATAAACATTTAAAAATACTATAAGGACTGTGGTTAGTGGTAAGATACAAAGTCCTAATCTTTGATGAATCTGGTAAAGAAATATAGAAAATGTCTATTCCTAAGCTTAAGCCACCAACCCTACAAGTTGTGTACAGAGTCAGTATTTGTATGTGCATCCCCATCTTTCCATCTCTATTTCTCTATTCTGTTTTTCCTTCTCATTGTCTTTCACATATGAATATGGGCCTTCTCCATTTGAGCCACATCTGCCTTTCCAGCCTTCTCTTCCACTGCCTCACCATAAATATTCATGTACTCTGGCCCTGCCAGACTGTCATTCCCTAAATATGTTTTGAACTTTCATGTTCCCATATGACCCACTTCTGACCTTCTTCTCTTCATCCAGATACCTTTTATTCCTTATCTGTTTTGCAAATTCTTTTAATGTAAATGTTTGTAAAAGCACAGAAGATGCAAATTCTTCCTTGATAACATGGAAATTTTTATTCATGAACTTTCTGTTAGGTGAATTGGAGTCAGTATGCCTATTTCTGCAATGTGAGAAAATCTCAGAAAGTTTCATCATTTAATCACTAAATAATTTTTTCTCCCCATTCTGCATTAAAACTGTATAATTAGTCTGAGCTATGGGAGACCACCTTTTAACTCACTCTCAGTTACTCAGGATGCTGAGAAGAAAACCCTTAAGGCTTTGACCAACCATAATGAGAAATAAATGCACTTCATGATGAGTGAAGCTAATTGGTTATATGTAGTCTGTGTTTTCCTATATTTGAAACAATCTGGTTTGTCTTGTTAAAATGGTATTTATTCAATCTTAATCCATGTGGGTTCTATAGTATAATATTATCTGTACTTTTTAGAAATTAATGAAATCTGTAAAACCATTAATATGATAAAAAATAATTTGTTCAAGTCTATACTTTCAGTATTATGACATTTTTTTAAATCTTTAGCTCTCTTTCAGTTTGGTCAATGAGGAATCCATGATAGAATTTTTATTTATTCTTTTTTCATGCAGTTAATTAAGATTTAGTATCTAATTTAAGCCTCTGACTTCTACAGGCTCAAAAAACTCAGAAACCACCACAGAAACCAGCCCCCACAGTTGTTTCTGTTGCTCCAGCTGTCAAAGATCCGTTGGTTAAGAAACCAGAAACTAAACTAAAACAAGAGACAACTTTTCTAGCATTCAAGAGAACAGAAGTCAAGGTACGGTACATTGCATTTTTAATTTAGATTGTATCTGAATTTAAGTAGGTAAATAATAGTTGCTTCCTAAAAATTTAGTGAGAAACTTAATTATGACTAGATGTTGAAAATTTAGGACTGCATTACTGTTAACATTAGGTAGAAAGGGAATATTTACAAAATAATTAAACTTCTAAGTCTCTGATTTCTCTTTTTATCACAAATAAAACCTGTCTGTGAGCATTCCAATATGACATTCTTTACCATTCTTATGTAGTCAGACACTTAACTCTAATAAGGAATTTGGTTTAAATTCTAAATACCTCCATAACAAAGTAGTATACTGCTCTTACTGATTGGTCCTGTGGCTTTCTTTTCCCTATTTATTGGCTATTGAAGAGATTTTCTTGCTTTGTGGTATATTTTCCTTTTGTGGTAAATATAACACAAGGAACTTTTCAGATACCTACCTGTTTTCTAAGAGATCATATTACCTAGTTTCATTCCTAGGTTTTCACTACATTATTAATTCCAGCATTTTTATATCATAGAATAAATATTTTTCTAATCTAAATTTATATCAAAAAAGTTTTACTGGGTTACACATTCCAATTTTTAAGCAAAGTACTAAAAATGGAAGAAAAACTATTGCCCCAAATTCTCAAAAATTGACCCCAGAAAATTCTAAAGATAATAGCTTGTCCAAATAGTTATAAGTAGTAAAGCTCAAGAACCTGGTGCGATGATAAAGAATATGAATATAAATTACTCTGAGAAAAATACTGATGATTTTACTTGTGTTTCTTTTTTTATTTAATCCTTTTTTTAAAATTTAGTCCTTGCACTTTTACCAAGGAAGAGTTGATATCCAAGGAATTTTATTATTGATTTGTAATGCATACACTTAATAAAGTGAAATTGAAAGTAATTAGAGTTATTATATTCTATACTTAATCACTTTTACTAGCTTGTTACTACTAAAGTTTATTTTAAGGAAATCCAATGTGAAATTATTTTATTATAAATAAATTTAGGCCTTGGATGCCATATTTGTATTGATGAACGGGTCTTGGTGTTTTTATGATACAAGTGAATACATTTTTACTATGAAAAAAATTTTGTTCCCATTCATATATAAAAAGTAAATGACTTTCTAACCAGGATAATGGCCAAAAAAATATTTATCATTGAAAATAGTTGAGAAATTTCTTTTCTCTACTAAAATAGTTTGAAAGTATGTGGTCTCCATTGTTTGTAGTATTTTATTTTTATGTGTTCTTATAGTATTATAAACCATCTGTCATCCTATTGAAAAGCAATACCAGGCAACAGCAAACCATTAAAATACACTGCCAAACACATAGAACTTGCTTTCTTGTTTGTATTTCATAAGTATTGGGCTTTTTAATTACTTCGGATGGGTTTTCTTTTGTAAAGTTTGTTGAGAGATCATTGAGCCATATGGCAGACAGTTTTTATGTTTAATAAGAAAGAAAAGAAAAAAAATTAGCTCTTTCATAACTGAAAATTAAAAGTTTACTGCACCTGTATCCTTTTGCTTTCTAGATTAACTTTTTCTTCCATTACTTGTATGTGTTTCTCTAAGAATTTATAAGTTATGTAAAGTGTTTTCTTCTCTGAATAACCTTATGCAGTAGTTGTCAAAATATTATAGTCAAAACCCTCTCATTTTTCACAGTATGTGAACAAATATATGGACCCCCTTTCTTATAAAATTAAGATCTCAGAGCACTCTAGTTTGATTGCTTTTAACATTGGTTAAAAATGTTTACATGCAGACAATATTGAAAGCTATTTTATTGGAGCTAGAAATGCTTTATCAGTTCTTTCAGAGTTCAGATCTAAAATATGACAAGATATATTTTAGGCATGATAACATCATTTTTAAAATAGGATGCTAATTGTAAGACTTTACATTTTACCTTTTTGTGAATTTAACACTTCTGTACATCTTAAGAATATGAAAAAAGAGAGCATGCCAATGAGAAGTTCAATTCATAATTTGAACAAAGGGCATTTTGTCTATTCTGAATGTGAAAAGAATTGTCCTTATGTTAATAAGAACAACAGGTATTTATATAGTGTGGCATTGGTATCATTGTCAGCTGCTGATTGAAGTTAATTGGAGAAGATGAAGTGTTATACTCCTAAGAAATACCTATGGGAGTGATTCAGACCTACCCAGTATGTCACTGTGCAGCCTATGAGGCAGTTGGTAAAATCTTTTATAGAGAAGCAGGGGTCTCTTATATGATAGTTTCAATGAAAGCATGGACAATTTGTGAAAATGGTCATGAGACATTTTCTTTTTAATAATTCAAAAGGATTATTCACTTCCAAATAGTTAACTTTGAACATCTGTATATATTACAGTGCCATAGCTATTGCACCGAGCTAGAAATATCTTTTGGATGAAAAACAATTTAAGCATTAAATGTGATTTTCTGGTGTGTCTTATAAGGGAATCTAAAAGCAATTCCAAAAGGGGAATTCCATACATTTCTCTGTTGGAATCATTCAAAATTTTCTGCTTTGAAAATGGTAACACCCACTAGTTATAGATAAATTTTGTTAAGTTATATATATATTTTTTCAGATCAGTTTCATAAGATCTAATTTTGGTGACATGATTTAAATTTCTCAAATTATTACTTTGGTATAAAAAGGTCTATGAATTAAACTTATATTCAAGGACATTAAATAAATGTTGATTATACTTGGCTCTAATGTAATCTTTGATCTGTCTTATTGTTTTAGACATCTGCGGTTATTTCAGGAAATTCTTCTAGTACCAGTGTTTCCTCTTCAGTAACTAGTGGCCTAACTGGTTGGGCAGCTTTTGCAGCCAAAACCTCCTCTGCTGGTCCATCAACAGCAAAATTGAGTTCAACAACACAAAACAATAGTGGAAAACCTACTACCTCATCAGCTAACCAGAAGCCTGTGGGTTTGACTGGTCTGGCAACATCATCCAAAGGTGGAATAGGTTCCAAAATAGGTTCCAGTAACAGCACTACATCCACTGTACCATTGAAACCACCTCCACCCCTAACCTTGGGAAAAACTGGCCTTAGTCGCTCAGTTAGTTGTGACAATGTTAGCAAAGTAGGTCTTCCTAGTCCAAGTAGTTTGGTTCCAGGAATCAGCAGCCAACTAAGTGGGAATGGAAATAGTGGAACAGCAGGGCCTAGTGGAAGTACCACTAGCAAATCCTCTTCAGAATCGAGCAGCACTCCCTCAGCATCCCTCAAAGGTCCAACTTCACAAGAATCACAGCTCAATGCCATGAAGCGATTACAGATGGTCAAGAAGAAAGCTGCCCAAAAGAAACTCAAGAAGTAATGTGACCAAGTAGGTTTTTATATCACATTACCCTAATAAAAATCTCATTATTAGGACAAAAATGTAATATACTTTAATTTAATAAAAGTCTCCATGATCAAATTTCTATTGCTTCTTACCTTAAAATGCTAAATAATATTTAGCAAAATTTGGAAACTTTTTTGTTTTAAATCTATCTTTAACTTTTTTATTTTGTTAACCCTTTCCATAGTTTTTGAAAACAATTATTAGAATGACTAATTCTTAATGAGAACATCCAGAATCCCAGAAAATTGAAAACATTTTCAAATTTAAAGAAAAGAAATAGTTCATCTTCTAACAAAGCTCCAAGATCTGATCCTGCTGAATAAGGTGCCTTACAGGATGGTAGGGATGACCCATATGAAGTTTTCTACTTTCCCCTTGACATTCTGGTGTTTGGTGTCAGTCTCCCAGCTTCATTCCATTTAATTCTCTGTCTCCTTTCAATTAATCCATTGTCCCCTGAAACAGTTTGAATTTTTTTTTTATGAATTCCAAAAAGAGAAAGATTGTTATTGAACTAATCCATTCCTGTGGGTATGAGACCCTTTTGATTGGACTACATCAGCGAGATGTGACTCAGGTTAAGGCTCTGCTGTCTTGCTGGGTCTGGCAAAAGTGGAGATACATGAAGAAAGGAAGCCACCATTTTTGATCCTGCCATGTGAGAGAGGACTCCAGGTTTGCCTACAGCTGCAGAAAGGCAGAGAAGCCTGAGCGACTGAGAGAGGAGGCCCGGAAAGGGACAAGCCCTATGCCTGGTTGCCTACAGCTGAGGGAGACGGTAGATTCTGGAGGGGAAGGTGCAGGACCTCAGCATCTTGTTTCACCACATGGCAGCACACCAGAAACAACAGCAGCTGACTGGTGAGAAAGCAACTCTAATGGGCCTTGATTTGGACATTTTACAGCCTCGGAACTGTAAGCTTTTACCCTAAATAAAATTTCCATTATAAAAGCCAACCCATTTCTGGTACTTTGCATCAGCATTCCTGTGGCAAACACCCCCTTTCTCAAAATTAAATTTTATTTTATTTTTTTAAGATAACTTTAGATTACATAAATGTTACATAAAAATGTAGGGGATTCCCATATGCATCACTCCCTACCCCTCCCACACTTTCCCACATTAACAACATCCTTCACAGAGTATATAATGTATCCATGCCCTTTTTTAAAAAAAAAAAATTTATTTATCCCCCCCCCTCATTATTTTTGCACTCGCTGTCTGCTCTCTGTGTCCATTTGTTGTGTGTTCTTCTGTGTCTGCTTGTCTTCTCTTTTAGGCAGCACCGGGAACCCATCCTGGGACCTTCTAGAGTGGAAAAGAGGCGCTCAATCTCTTGTGCCACCTCAGCTCCCTGGTCTGCTGCATTTCTTCTTGTCTCTCCTCTGTGTCTCTTTTTGTTGTGTCATTTTGCTGCACCAGCTCTCCACGTGGGCCAGCACTACTGTGCAAGCCAGCTTGCCTTTACCAGGAGGCCCTGGGAATCGAACCCTGGACCTCCTGTATTGTAGACGGGAGTCCAATTGCTTGAGCCACATCTGCTTCCCCCATACCCTTTTAATACAATAGTTCTCCCACATTGCTAATGTGACATATGAACATGGTATGTACTCAATAAATGTTGAATTTTGACTCGTCCTGGATACACATATTCCCTGAAAATTCTTGAGAAAAATACTCATTTCCAAGAGTCCTTGTGAATGGATAATTTCTGACTTTACACACTGACATCTTCCTATGCCATGAAAGAAAAGGGTTTTATTTTTCTGCCAAAAATGTTACCTAATTTTAATTAACTTTGTATAAAAGAAGTTCCTACATGATGTTTAATTCTTGAGTTGTTTTGAAGTATCTGCATATACATTGTTAAGTCAGAAAGTGAAGGGTCTGAGTTGTTGCCTTACTTGCAAGCTAACAAATTAACGTGCTACAGTTTTACATATATATACTGGTAGGAGACATGAAGCTTTTTGGATCTGAAAAACAGAACATTTATTACAGCAAAACACAGCAGCCAAAACAATACTTAAGTACTGGTTTCCTGAATCCCAGTCACCAGTCTGAGAGCCTGGTGATCTGTGTCTGCAGGGGGTTTGGATCATAGGAGAAGAAAGGCAAAAGTAGGAGACCTTAAACTTTTATAAACTGCTAACACCTGCCCATCCTCCCTGAAGAAAAAGAGATTACTCATTACCCGGGAATGTAAGCAGGTGTTTCCATGGAGGGGAAGGAGAGGCTTTACATCTCCATATCACTCCAGAGGCCTCTATATTTAGAGAGACACTATCTCCAGCTTCCAAGGCCATCTGTTAGGCAAACGTCCTTGTTCTGAGCCTGTTGCTCAGAAGGCCATGCAGAATCATGAAATATTCATGGAGAATTATTTCCCAACATATAACACAAAGTCATTATAAAAAGTATTTTGTTATTCAGGAATACCTCATTTTATGCAGAAATTGAAGTCCAAAAAATTCCTACATTCGCAAGACACTGAGCAGTCTTGTTACACCAACCTTGTGTGCTATAGGTAATGAAGTTACTAAATCTTCACTCTCTAAACCTCTAATCTCAAACCCTCACTCTTAATCTCTATATTTTTCTAATATCATTATAAAATATATTGATAAATGATGTCTGTGATAATAAATTCCTTTAAGCTTGCTCTTTTTCTAAGGAAAGATACTATTTTAAATATTCTACACTGTTAAATAATGGCACTAAGTTGTTCTTGTTCAGTAGAATTCAAGAATGTGATAATTCCAGTATTTACATGTGGAATAAACTTCTATTTACATGTTGAAAATCAGCCTGCAGATGTTTTTGTTTTGAGAAACAGATTTCTGTTGATAAAACATGAGTTTGGCACAAACCCTAAATTCTCCTTTCTTGAGGAATTTCAGGATCAAAATGACCAAAAAGAAATTCATCATTTGTTCGTAGTTAGGGCCAGTTTGGACTAAACTGGACAAAATGACCTGACACAAGCTCAGCTTAACAATTATAACAATTAGTGTAACATCAGTACCTATAGGAAATTAAAGCAGCAATGCTTGCGTGTTGGCACTTGAAATGAAAATTTTTAACTAATATAATCAGAATATAGATGCTGTATAGAGTTGAGAAGCCATTATTTTAATTTCTACCAATACCTCAGAGGACTCTCATAAGAATTGTTTAGGAAGTAATTTCTCTTTCATGGAACATGGCTCTTTTAATAGTCTGTATAAATGCAAAGATACATATTTAGAATATGCATATATGTATAAATATGTATACATCTAATAAGGTATATAGCTCAGTTTGATATTTTATAAAGATATTTGCAATTATAGTTTGACTTCATGTATCTCTTCTATCTTGATTTTTCCATATCATAAAGTAAGCTACAAAGTTTTTAAACTATGATGAAAGTGGCCAGTATTTTTCACTATTTATTTTGTGTATAATTTTTTTTCCCTACTAGAATTTCAGTTTCATGAGGGCGAGGATCTTATATGTCTTGCACACCTCTTTGTATTCCCACCGCAGCTCTCAAATAAATATTTATTGGTTCAATGAATAAGTAAGTGAACCAACAAGTTAACTTTTTTTTTGGCTTAACACATGCAATTTTATTTTCTGTTCAGGCAAAATCCACAGAGGATTTGGGGATCATGTAGGGCATTTGTCATCCATGTAGTTTGTAATCAAGGTAGCTTCCTCAGTATAGCCCTGCTATTGTATAACATTTCTGCTAGGCTTGCTGCAGGAAGGAAAACAGAGGCTGCATCATAGCACACTGGCTACTGTTTCAGTCTCTATGTGATACCCATCATTTCTGCAAAACTAGCCACATGGCCCACCTTAAAAAAGGAAAAGGAGGCTGAAAATATGGATAAGTGGTTGGAGCATATAAGTATTTGATAGTGAGCAAGTGTTTTGGTCACAATTGAGAAAAAGTGTTCTCCAATTCAGAATGAATTGATTTCTAACTGCTGCATGTTAATATGCATGTAATATGGATAAAACAAGAGATGGTTGAAAAATCATTTGTGTTGTCAGTCCTTACAGACATAGAAATGAAATATCAAAGATTAGCAGGATATCTGCCTTGGGCAATCTGGATTCCCTTCCTTAATCCAGATTCATTCTCTTAGAATTGTCCTGTAAGTGACCACATCTGAAATGACTACATATTTCATTGGTATACAATTGGTCTGCAAATTTCTATTCAAAGTTGAATGTGCAGACTTTCTGCCTTGATTACTCAGATATCATAAATTATCTATTTTAATCCTATTAGCTAAGGCTGTAATCTATTCAATAAAAGCTATTTTGAAGGTGAAGTGTGTGTGGATTTTTTTTTTAATTTATTGAAATGTTATCCCTCAAACATGAACATAGTAAGTGTGTAGTAATAGTTGTGAACTTACAAAACAAACATTCATAACATTACACAGGGGTCCCATACATCAACCCTCCACCAACACCTTGCATTGTCGTGAGACATTTGTTCAAATTATGAAAGCATATTGTCAAAATCTTACTACTAATTATAGTCCTTATCTTACATTTGGTGTATTTTTCCCCCAACCCACCCTATTATTTTTTAAATATATTTTTATGACAAAAGTTGTAAACTTACAAAACAGTCATGCAAATGTGCAGAATTCCCAAACAATAGCCCTCTATCAACACACCACACCATGGTGGAACATTTGTTACAGATTATGAGATAATATCGTTTGATTATTACCAGTTCCACAGCATACATTTGGCACACATTTTCCATACTCACCCATTATCAACACAGTACCTCTTTGGCATAGATGCAAGAATATTACATTATTACTGTTAACCACACTCCATAGGTCACTCCAGTTGTTTTTGTCCCATGCTTCTCCATATTTCCACCACCCTGCAATACTGATGTACACCTGCTCTAGCTCACAAAGGACACTCTTGCATCTGTACCATCAACCACTATTCTCATCCACCTCTGGGTTTACTGTGCAATTCAGCCCCTATATTATTCTCTAGCTTTCTGTCAACATCCCTAGACTACCATTTTCAGCCACATCCCCATTTATAAACCAGCTGTTACTCACTATAATGTGTTACCATCAACTCTGTACACTTCCACACTTTTACAGTAAAGCTAATTAAAACTTCTACATACATTAAATATCAGTAGTCCATCTCAGTCCTCTTATCTTCTTTAAGAATCCACCACCTGCCACCAGGTCTTGAAGATATTTTCCTACATTTTCTTCTAGAAGCTTTATGGTACTTGCTTTTATGTTTAGGTTTTTGATCCACCCTGAGTCAATTTTTGTATAGGGGTCCTCTTTCCTGCTTTTGCCATGGATATCAAATTTTCTCAGCACCATTTGTTGAATGGACCGTTCTGCCTGAGCTGGGTGGGTTTGACAGGCTAGTCAAAAATCACTTGACCATAGATGTAAGGGTCTGTTTTTTAACCATCAATTCAGCTCCATTGGTCTACATGTCTGTCTTTTTGCCAGTACCATGCTGTTTTTACCACTGTAGCTAGGTAATACAACTTAAAGTCTGGAGATGAGAGTCCTCCAACTTTGCTTTTCCTTTTTAAGATGTTTCTGGCTATTCAGGACCCCTTACCCTTCCAAATAAAATTGACAATCATGTTTTCCATTTATTTAAAAAATGCTGGTGGAGTTTTTATCGAGATTGCATTGAATCTATATATCAATTTGAGTAGAATTGGCATCTTAATGATATTTAGTCTTTCAATCCATGAGCATGGAATGCTCTTCCAATAATTTAGGCCTTTTTTATTTCTTTTAACAATGAGTTGTAGTTTTCTTAGTACGAGTGCTTCACATCGCTGGTTAAGTTTATTCCTGAACATTTGGGTTTTATCTGTCATATTTTATTTTCACCACTCTTTTGACACTTCTAGTTACTTTTATTGATATAATCTTCATTTCTAGACTCTCTTCCAGGCCTCTCTCCTGTCTTTTCTTTTCAGGCTGTAGCAAACCCTTTAGTATTTCCTGGAAAGCAGGTCTCTTGGTTACAAACTTTCTCAGTTTCTGTTTATCTGTGAATATTCTAAACTCACCTTCATTTTTGAAAGACAATTTTGCCAGATATAAGATTCTTGGCTGGAAGTTTTTCTCTTGCAGTATGTTAAATATATCATACCACTGTCTTCTTGCCTCCATGGTTTCTGATGAGAGATCAGCACTTAATCTCATTGGGTATTCCTTATATGTTATGCGTTGCTTTTCTCTTGCTGCTCTCAGAATTCTCTCTTTGTCTTTGGCATTTGACATTCTGATTAGTATGTGTCTTGGAATTGGTCTATTCAGGTTTTTTCAGATGGGAGTAAGTTGTGCTTCTTGGACCTGGATATCTATGTCCTTCAATAGGATTGGGAAGTTTTCTACCATTAATTCTTCAAATATTCCTTCTGCCCCTTTTCCCTTCTCTTCTCCTTCTGGAACACCCATGACATGTATGTTTGCCTGTCTCTTGCTATCCTTTAGTTCCCTGAGACCTTGTTCAAGTTTTTCCAATCTTTTCTTCATCTGTTCTTTTGTATGTTCACTTTCAGAGGCCATTTCTTCAAGCTCACCAATCCTTTCTTCTACCTCCTCAAATCTGCTATTATATGATTCTGGTGTATTTTTTTATTTCATTTATTGCACCTTTCATTCCCATAAGATCTATTTTTCTGTGTATGCTTTCAAATTCTTCTTTGTGCTCATCCAATGTCTTCTTAATATCCTTGATTTCTTTAGCCATCTCATTGAATTTATTAAGATTTGTTTGAACATCTATGATTAGTTGTCTCAACTCCTTTGTGTCGTCTGGAGACTTATCTTATTCCTTTAACTGGGCCGTATCTTTCTGTTTCTTGGTGTGGATTGTAATTTTTTGTTCGTGTCTTGGCATCTGGCCTACTAGAGTATTTATTCTGGGTGCAGTTTTTCTCTTTAGTTTAGGGCTTCCTGCCCTTTGTCCCTTGCTGGTTGTGTAGTAGGAGCCAAGGATGTAGTTGGTGCTATAAGCTGTGGAGGCTCAAGCTGCCCTCATTTCCCCAAGGACAAATGAAGCTTCTCCCCACTTTCTCCTTTGCCAAGGGTAGGAACAGAGCCACAGCTGTGTGGAATAATCCAAGTCATGCAGACCTAGACTGTAGTTGCCCAGAGAGACTGATGAAGCTTCATGTCCCTTTCTCCCCTGCCTGGGGCAGGGATGGAGCTGCAGGTGTGGGCAGTGCAGGTCCCAGATGACCACAGTACCCCAGTAGATTTCCGATTATTCAGTTTGTGCCAGCTAAATGTACCTGCAGTTACCTGGATAGGCTGGTGCAGGGCCCGCCAGCTTCCTCCCTATTAGAGGTAGGGCTGAAGCCTAGGCTAGGGCTGCAGGCCAATCTGGGTGAAAGAAACCAGTCTCTATCCTCACTGTGATTTTCAGTCAACCTGGCTTCCTCTCATGCTGGGGGTGGAGTCAAAATGGCGGCTATTGGCCTCCTTCTGACTTGCAAAGGCTCAAACTTTAGCTGTTCTTAGGGTTCTACTTTAGCCAGCCAAATTGACTAATCAGTAGCTGAAATCAGTGGCAAACCGTCTCTTCCTCCCGTTTTTGGGAAATGGAGCTTCCAATTCCTGCCACAGAATAGCTCCTGGGGTGGCTTGCGCTGCCAAAGTAGGATGATCACCGGCCTCCACGGCGTGGCCTGTAATTTCCTGGAGAGGCTGGCACAGCTCTCCCCAGCTTCCTCCCTATCCGAGGTGGGTGTGGGGCTTTGGCTAGAGCTGCAATCTGATATAGATGGAAAAAAGCTGATCCCTACCAGCACTGTGATTTTCAGTCAGCCCCACTTCCCCACATGTCAGGTGCAGAGTTAAGATGGTGACCATTGACCTCTCTCTTACTTGGACAGGTTCAAACTTTAGCTGTTCTTAAGATTATGCTTTAGCCTGCTGAATTTACTAATCAGTAGCTGAAATTGGTGCCCAACCTTCTCTTCCTCCCCCATTTTGGGAAGTGGAGCTTCCAATTCCAGCCGCAGAACAGTTCCCGAGGCAGCTTGTGCCTCCAGTAGAGGATGGGCACCAGCCTCCGTACATGGAGTGCTCTACTTATAAATCTTCTCTGTAGATGGGCAGTCTCCTCCTTCCATTCTTTCAAGGATGTTGCAGGATGCATTTCTGGTCTCCTGCAGCCCCCAAATAAGTGCTCTAGTTAATTGTGGGTGATCACCAACTGCCCCAGAGCAGGAGCTGATTCTTGGAGCTCTTTACTCTGCCACCATCTTGCTCGTTGTCCCCCAACAAGTTAACTTTTGAGATTGTAAATTCAAATCCCATTTTAATGAACGTTAGTGAGTATCACTTCTCTGTTTTGCATATTGGGCTTTCTTTAAGATTATTGAACCATAGCTTTTTGGGTTTTTTATTATTATTATTATTTTTTTTTTAGAAGGTACCAGGGATTGAGCCCAGGACCTTGTGCTTATGAAGCAGTCACTCAACCACTGAGCTATACCCACAACGCTCAAGCATAGGTTTTAGTGACTTTAAAAATAAATAAATAAATAAAAAACCACTAGAGAACACTGGTCTTGAAGTCAAAAGACCCAAGTTCCTTCATGTATTAGCTGTGTAATCCTCAGCTTCCTCTGTTGCAGAATGTACATAATTAATGAGACAAAATGGAAAGTATCTACTATTAAAAGGTTAGGTGATTTCTAACAAGGTTGTGAGAGTATCATTTATTAGAGACTGAGATTTTAAGTTACATTATGCTGACCAGAAGATATATAGGAAATGCATCATATTACAAAAATAAATCTTTATTAAAGCAATAATTATAAAAATTATATAAGCAATTAGAGAAAGCCATAAATGCATTTACATAACATAGTATTAAATAGTAAGAAAAGCTTATTATGTTTATTAAATTTTGAATAAGAACATCTCATTCAGTATTTGCTAAAGTGTGACTTGTTTTCCTAGAAAAAAAAAGTGAAGCAAATCTTGCCTGGATCTAGAGTATAATACCGTGAAAGCCGTCACTGGCCTAAAGACTCAGTTTGAATTCCAGGAGCCCAGGAGGGAAGATTTAGTTACATTGGAATATGTTTGTAGATCACAGAGAGTTGGGTGTGAGTGGGGAGGAGGTTAGGGAAAAAAATTATACTTTAAAATAGTAACATTCTATAAATGGTAATCTATCCCTAGAGAGTTAAAAAGTCCAGTGCCCTTCCAGTCAATGACATTTACTTATTCCTCATTAACTATAATGTAAATTTGTCTAATTGAGCTTTAATTTTGTGAAGTCTAGATTTAGTGTTAATCAGTGCAATGAGTACCTTAAGAGGCCAGAGTTACAGCAAACAAGATTTAAATAAGGTGGTTTTCTAGCACCTTAGAATATAAAGATTTCCTCTCTTTTTTCACATAGCTTTGAAGGATTTTTGCAGTGGGCAAAAATCCAAGAAGCTAAAACAATGACAAAAAAAAAAAAAATCCAGGTAGCTTATGGGAAAACTGAAGGGTTTTAATTCCATGTTTCAGTAACAAAACACTAAGTTTTTATAAATCACCTGAACTGTATTCATCAAAAATAGTGCCAGGTCCTAAATAGCATTCTAAAAGCCCAAATTATATTTGAGACAAAATATGAAATATACCAGCACTTAAAGTATTTCATGCAATAATTCATTGCTATGATTAATTAACAATGTGCATAATATCTCTTCTGCAACTCTCAACCTTCATAGAATTGTTTTATACTAATCAATACTAAAAAAAGATTTTTCTGAAGTAGAAGAAATGTTCAAATAGTGGCTTTGAGACTTTTTCACTTGATTCAAGCACCCATGGTAATTTTGATTAATTTTTTACAATTTCTAGACTGTATTATGTATATTATTCATTTAGAATATTTGTATTTAAAAATAAATGTTAAATTAAAATGTGTACATTTCAAAAGAAAAACAGCCACAAACAAAAAAACTCTTCATTCTTGGTAAAAAATACCTACCTTCAGAGGATCCTATAACTGTGCACTAAAAGTTATTTAAAATTTATATATAAATAATTGTATTAGTATATCTAGCCTTAATTATAATAATGTCACCAACAGTTTTATCTTTTTAATCTTGCCAGAATCTCATATCTTGGGATTTTATTTCTCTTAGGCCCAACAAAATAATATCTGACTTCAAAATTATAGTTATTTGGTCTTAAACAACATGGTGAGAAGGTGAGGGTATTGTCTAATGTTGAAAACAAAAACGCCTAAGTCGCATATCAAACATAGGCTGTATTTTTAAAATAGCAATAACATAGTTTTATAGTAATGTGTGTTTACCACAATAAGGGAAAACTGCTGTCCGCAGCTTCATTACAACTCTTGCTCAGCAGCTACCTGTAGCTATGGTTTTAGTCATGTGGTTTCTTTAAAAGGTCAGGCAGGAAACATCAACCCTAGGACCACACAAGTAGATAAAACATCTTATATACATCTGGTCACTTATTTCAACCACAAAGCAAGTATGTGTTACTTATTTAATCCTTCATTTCTGTGGGTCACAACTAATAGATATATATATGTATATTTGTACACACACACACACACACAAATCCCCTACTATTTTGGTCATTGGACATGTTTATAGTTTCCACAAATAGCCAGTTTGGATTTTCTTTTTGCCTTCCCTTAGACATACTAGAATTTACTTATTTCAATTTTAGGTACAAAGGACCATTCAAAGACTTAAAAAGTTACCGTATATCTAAAAAGAATCTTCTTTTGGTACCCAATTCAAAACAAGAAAATATATTGCTGCAAAACAACAGTAGAACTTTATAAAACCATGTTTAGATTAAGATTTTTGAAGCAATATCAAATAATGCAAAATTCTGTCTTATGAATTTCTGTGTTGTGCATGTCATGTGTGTAAAAGTCAGCAGCCCTCTGAAAAGCAGCACTCTTTATTTTGCTATTTGTAACAACATCAAATGTTGTTACTGTAACATCAACAATATAGTATAGGGATCCAGTAAATCCTTCAAAGATACAATCAAATCTTAAAATGTAATGTCATATTAGCACATTTTATTTAGATAATGAAAGTTCATCTTAATTTGTTTTTATAAGGAAACCACTAAAGTCAAATTTAATCTAATCTTCTTTTCTCTTCCAAAGAAACATCTTTAGTTCAATAAAATGTCTTGACAAAATATGCCTGAATTAGGGGGTCTATCCCTTAGTAAATATCCAAATTAAAGTTCAGGGCCCCAGGACGTTGTGCCATAGCAAATATCCTCTGTGCCTGCCTTGTCTAAGTACACATCAGCAACTAAAAACATTTGTGTCATGATTCAGAACATGGAATAAACATTCTTCACCCACCATCCAAATAATTGAGCTATCCAAAAGCATTTCCTCATTGAATTATCATTAGTGATTACATAGAATAGTTTTTAAACAATTATACTTTCAACAATACTTTAGCAAAAAAATAAATAAACCTAGATACCTCATTTTCTCTAGACTAATATGATGGAAATTTTAAGTTGTAGTAGCCCTTGATTTTGAAAAACATCTAAGTCCTTAAATATGAAAAAGGTCCTCATCAGTGTTTATTATTTGCTTCACCAAGGGCTTTGCAGATAGCAAATGTATATACTCCTGAGGGTTAGTTCAGTGTAGTGGTTAGAAGCACTGGATCAAGAATACCGAGTTTTGAGTCCCACCCTTAAGACTGAATAGCAGTGTGACTAAATTACTTCACTTCTTTTTTCTCATAATGTTGTATCAATTAAGTTACACATATAAAACATTTGGAACAATATTTGGCATGTAGTAAGCACTTAGTAAATTTTAGATGTTACAGTATTCACTTTTTTTTTTCTTTTGGTTCAAACTTATATTCAAGAGAGGCTCCACATCAAGGGCTTCAAGTTGTCTGTCAACTAATCAATTCCTATTCTTATGTATATATAGTATCCTCGCTGGTTTATGCATATGGATAATCTATATCGTATGCTGTAGCGTATACATATACATATGTGTACATATGGTTTATATGTGTGTGTGTGTGTATATATATATATACATGAGAGAA
Source organism: Cabassous unicinctus (assembly GCA_029593785.1). NCBI lineage: Eukaryota > Metazoa > Chordata > Mammalia > Cingulata > Chlamyphoridae > Cabassous > Cabassous unicinctus. Next base: position 21,963 of record JAQZBX010009020.1, on the reverse strand, counting down.
AAACATGAAAAAGAAAAACATTGGAGGCAAAATAATATAATACAGTAAAAAAATAATTCAGCAAATTGAAGAACCTTATTATTAGATCCAACCTTTTATGATAACAAGAGGATACATTTTTTACCCTTCATTTTTAAGTAGTTGGCAATTGGAGCTTGGACTGTTTTGCTGTTTCTGTTGGTTTAGTGTTTCCTTTAATATGTGTTCTTCATAATACATGCATTAAATAATTTTGTTAGGAAGCATAGTCTTGAAGCCTGATACATTATCAGTTCATGTAGCTTGGAAGTTTCTTGCTTTCTAGGCCAATTGTTTATAATGTCAGTTTTAGGAGGTAGTCAATCAACAGCTTGGCAGAAAATAAAAGTCACAGGCATATTTTCTTAAGCATAAGTCATCTTCCCAAGATAGTTAGCAGGCACGTATCCTTTCTGCCCTTGAGCTTCAGCTAACCACCATTCTTTATTGCCACTTAAGTCACAAAATCTAAGTATGTGGACTCTTTGGTATTCCTGGAGGCTGAGTTCATGGTCACTCCGTGCTTGAAAGGCATGAACGGCATAGAAAATCTAGACAGAGAAACAAGTGACATTACTGAAACCAGAATCTAAAACTTTTAGACAAACAGGATAAAGGTTTCTAAGTTTTCAGAAGCATGCTAAAGTTTTCTTTTTTTAAAAAATATACCTTTTTAAATTTTTTTAAAAAGTTACTTAGATTACATAAATATTACATAAAAAATATAGGGGATTCCCATATGTCCCACTCCCTACCCCTTGCACATTTTCCCACATCAACAATATCCTTCATTAGTGTGGTACATTTGTGACAATTGATGAACACATTTTGGAGCATTGCCACTAAGTGTGGATTATAGTTTACATAGTAGTTTACACTCTCCGTTCTTATTTATTTAAAGCCACATTGCCTAACTCCTCATCTGTTGGATTTATTTTGCAAAAGTATGGCCCTGATGAGAGTGAATAGGCACTCATCCTACTGGAGGAATCTAAACTGTCCATGTTTGAAAGCAATTGTTTCTATTAAAAGATTTATTTAATGCTAATTCCTTTTGAATCAATAATATCTCCAGGAATCTCTTCTACAGAAACAAACATTGGCAGATATTTTTTCAAAATATTACTGTAATACCCATTTGTAAGGTGAAAAGTGGAGGGGAAATAATGCTATAGGTTCAGCAAGAGAAGAGTATTTAAATTCTAGACATTCTTACTATAGAAATTTTATAGTCACTAAAAATGAAATATTTTCTGAGACTAATAAATGGAAAAATGCTTATGATAAAAAAAAAGGGAAAAACAGTATTAAGTTAGGTATACAATTTAAACTTAAAAGTGTTTGAATGCAGAACTGGGTGGGAGAAAGTGTGGTCTATGATGTGAACTGTGGTCTATGCTCGGTGGCAAGGCCCCAGGATGTGTATATCCATTGCAGGTGTTGTACCACACGGATGAGGAATGGTGGTGTGGGATGTTGTTGGAGGTGTGGGTGGTGGGGAACATGGGAATCCCTGTAATTTCTGAGTAATATTTAGGTAATTTAAGCACCTTTAAAATATATATATATATAACAAATAACATTTATGTAAACAAATGCACATATATGCATATGTATTTATATATCATTTTACAAATATTGGTATGTATTGTGAAAAATTTGATTTTTATCCACAATAAAATAAATAAATAAATAAATAAATAAATAAAATAAAAGTGTTTGATATTTTCATTAAGTGGTGGGATTATAGGTGCTTTTCATTTTATTTACTATTGTAGATTGAGTTATGTACCCTAGGGGAAAAAAAACATAATCTACATTCTTGTGAGTATGAACCAATTGGAAATAGAACCTCTTGAAGATGTTATTTTCAGTTAAGGTGTGGCCCAACTATATGGGGTTGGGTCTTAATCCAGATTACAAGAGGTTTTATGAAGAGGGCTAGAAGTCACAGAAGTCATGTAATGTCCCCATGTGATGGGAGGCAGAAATACAAGCCAAGGAACCCCAAGGATTGACACCAGCCAGCACCAGCATGCTACAATCTGGGGAAAAAGGAAACCTTACCAGAGTTTGATTTTGGACTTCTCTTAGCCTCAAAATTGTGAGCCATTTATTCCCATGTTTAAGCCAACCCATTGTGTGGTATTTGTCATAGCAGTCTAGCAAACTAAGTCACCTACTAATATACCATTTCCTAAATATCTGTGGTGGCTTTTCAGTTTGGCACAGATACTCTCAAGGGGAATATATAATCTTCCATCTACATCTATTAGGTGTGAAACTGCAGTATTGTTTATAAATTTAAATATCAAATATAGATTCTCATGAAATTGTACATTTAAAGTACAAAATTATAATATACTTGCAATATTTTAGATTATCACGGTCCAAAATTAGTATGAGCTTTTTTCAGTTTTTAATGTAATGTGTTTGTCTCCATTTCACATAAAATAGATATTCAAAATGAAATTAAGTCTTCTTTTAATGAGACAGCAGTAGATAGAAAATGTTAGACCACAAGTTAGAAGTTTTCAACCTGTCATGAATTTAAGAGCTGAAGGATTTCTCATTCTTTTAGAATTTTAATTGCTCTAGGCTCTATCTTTCTAACTTTAAATGTTAATGTGTTTTGGTTCAGACATATTAATTTAAATGTAGCTAATTTGAGCCATAATCATCAAATGCCTTTCTCTTTTTCCTTGGAATTTATTAAAACATATTTTATCAGATGCTTCTTTGCATAAAAGTTGTGGCTCACTCTGTGTACAATATTCCATAGGTACAAACCAGTTCTCCACAGCATTTACTTTAAAAATTTTTTGTATCACTGCTATATTAATGACTTATACCCAATTTATTACCACTGCTTAAAACCACCAGATCTTTCCATGTGGTACCATTTTCAGTTCAGCATTCCCTTATTCTATATTTGTGCCTTTAATTTTTCCTTCCATAGTAAGCCACTTTGCCTGTCTTTGCTGAATCTCATTTTATTGATTTCACCCCAGTTCTCAAATTAATAACATATTTTAATCTTCATTTCCAAAACTAAAAAGCAATAAAACCACCATTTGCAGTATCATATCATATGTAACTCAGAAAGCTGAGATAGCTATATTAAATGAGAAATGCTCCTTCTTCTTTCTCACCTTCCAGGAGCTGAACTTTCTTATTTTTTAGTTAAATAGTATATATTTTATTACACAAGTAAATTTGATGAGGAAATAATTTTAAATAAGTATAAGCAAAAAGAAAAAAAAAAATCACCCAACTGCCATACTGCTATATATAGCTTGTACTTCTCGCTTGCTTGCTTGCTTCCTTCCTTCCTTCGTCATTTATTTCCTTCTCACTTATTTACCTAAAGTACTAATAAAATTGGAACTATGCTATATATATATATATATTGCAATCTGCTTTTTCATTTTAAAATATATTTTGAAAATATTTTCATGTCAATAAATATCGCTCTATAGCATCATTTTAACGACTCCTTAAATATATTATGATGCTGTTTGGCAACTTTTTGAAGTACTTTCTAAACAATGACATATTGTCTTCTAGGAACTCTGACTAAACTAAGAGAGTGAACACGCAATAGAGAAATAGTGCTTTGAAATTTCAAGACAGAGTGTGATAAGAACATATAGGAGTAGCTAGACAAGTTAGGAATAAGTCATGACTGGGAGAAAATGTTTGTAAACCATATATCTGATAAAGGATTTGTACCCAGAGTATATAAAGAACTCTCACAACTCCATAATAAGACAAATAATCTAATTTTAAAATGGGCAGCATTTGAATATACATGTCACCAAAGAAGTATGGAAAAGACCAAAGGCATATGAAAAGATACTCAACATCATTAGTCACTGGGTAAATGCCCATTAAACCACCATGAGATATACCTGACAACCACTAGAATGACTATAATAAAAAAGACAGACAATGACTAGCTGTTGGTAAGGATGTGGAGAAACTCAAACCTGCAGCACTCAGAAATTGCTTCTAGGTATGTTTGAAAAACAGCTTGGCAATTTCTTTAAAAGTTAACCATAAATTTACCATACCAACTAGCAATTCCATGCACAGGTATCTATCTACTCAAGAGAAATGAAATCTTCACAAATATTTGTACACAAATGCTCATAACAGCATTATTCATGATAGACCAAACTAGAATTAAAACAAATGTTCATCAGCTGGTGAATGGATAAACAAAATATGCTATATCCATAGAATGGAATACTATTAGGCAATAAAAAGCAACAAAGTACTTACACATACTAGTCATGGATGAATCTGAAACACATCAAGCTAAGTGAAAGAAGCTAGATGCAAAAATACACACATAGTATTATTCCATTTATATGAAATATGCAGAAAGGGCAAATCTATAGAAACAGAAAGTAGATTAGTGGTTTCCTGAGGGTGGAGGTGGGAAAGGAAGGTGACTGCAAATGGCCACAAAGGAACTTTTGAGATGATAGAAATATTCTAAAATTGGATTGGGGTGATGATTACATAAGTCTATACATTTACTAAAATTCATTGAGTTGTACATTTAAAATGGATACATTTATGGTATGTAAAGTATACTTTAACAAAGCTGTTAAGAATCAGTCATAAATTGGACAGCAATCAATACACTGTTGAGGGAAGAAATTAAATAGAGAAAATCTTTTTGAAGGGCAGTATGGCAACGTCTATAAAGACATATATACCCTTTGACTCTCCAATATTTTTAGGAATTTGCCCTATACAGATACTCATATAAGTGAACGAAAATAGATGAACAAGAATCTTCCTTGAAATATTGTCTGAAGTAACAAAAACCCCAAAATATTCTAAGTGTCTATTATTAGTATAATAATTATATAAATTATGATATATCCATAAATTATGATATAGCCATAAAGTTCTAGGTGGATTTCTTAAAAGAATAAGGTAGCCATTTATGTACTGTTGTGTCTAAGACATATCGTTAAGTGAAGAAACAAAATTGTGACACACATGATATGTTCCCACTTGTATAAACATATGTATTTATATATCTACAGACAATGTTTGAAAGGATATACACCAACATTGTGTCTGAAGAGTAGGACTAAGGGAAAATGTAATAAAGGTTACTTTTAATTTATGTATTTTATTTGAATTGTTCACAAATAACATGTACTACTCTTATGAAAATTATAATTAATAAAATACAACTAAAGAAAAAAGCAAGTTAAAAAAGTAATATTAGTTGGGCACCACTTGGGGATTAACAGTTAAGCAAATTAAAACTTTTCAAGGTAGCAAAAAGGAACTCTACATTATAGTCAACTTACCATTTTGCCAAAAGATCATCCAGCAGCCTTTGCATTGGCATGGTGGGGAAAAGGTAGCTCTTAAAAAAGGTTCAGTACAAAGCGCATGGCATATACAAGAGTTTAAAAATTGCCAATTGCTAAAAAGCTTGATGACAATATTCCTCTTAGAGGAATCATGGACAATTTCCCACATGCTACTGATGGCAACATTGAGCTACTTTTCTCTGATGGGGGAATATAAAAAGACCGTCTTTGCTTGGCTCTAACCACATAACAGCAGGATAGTAACAATGGCAGTTACTTATTACTGAGTGCCTGCTCTGTGCATTACCATACCCACATTATCTGTAATCCTGATATCAATGTAAAGTAGGAATTACTGTCCTCTTTCCTGCATTTGAAGAAACAGGTTCAGAGAATTAAATTCCTTGCAAAAAGGTGCGCAGAGAGTAAGTGCTAATAGAGTTTGGTCTCCTTGACGTCAAGCTCACACTTTTCCACCAAGTCTTACAGTAAAACAGAATGCAACCAGAGAGAGTATCTTTCCTGATTTGAAGAGCCAAGTATTTTTACATCAATGTTCAAATTCTTACCTGTTCATCGACCTCCTGAAAACTGTCAACGTCGGTGCCATTTGTTTCAAACTTTCCATATGTGCCACTAAGAGATGAGCTGCTATCACTTATGCTGCCTTCTGGGGTGCCTGTGACACTGTCACTAGCCGGCCGTGAAGACACAAAGAGGCTGATATTATCAAAATCATCACCACAGAACCTGTTCTCAGCATCCACCTTCTGCACTTTTGCTGGGTTGTAGGGTTTTAAGAAGGAGGAATACACATATCCTTTTACAACTGAATAGGAAATAAAAAGAAAATAGAACCAAGGTCAAGTGTATACTCTCCCCAAACATTTGTGCTCAGAGAAGTATACAGAGGCCTCTGGGAAAATCTCAACTTGAAGGAGGGTAGTTCTGTGAATCTTATGCAAAACACTTACTTCCTGTGTCAACAAGCCACCTGCTTGTACTCCCCAATGGATCTTTCTGTTCCACCACAGCCACCAACTCCCCTTCCAGAAGATTGATGTCATATTCTTGTGTAGCATTGCATTTGCGCTTAGCTTGGAATATTTCTTCTGTACTGTATGTGGATAGAAGTTTGGAGCGGTGAACATCAGTCTGATGTGGCATTTCTGGCTGGGAGAAGTAAGGAGAAATTTGGTTTAGATAGATGTAAAATCCTCACTGAGCTGCATAATTCTCTGGAGAATTTTTCAATGTAATAGTCATATATTGGTTTGGTATTATTTCAAGGTTGAGGCATAGATTAGGTTTTTATTGTGAAGTACGTAGCCAAGTTATTCAGTGAAAAAATTCTCTAGTTAGCACACGGGGGCAGTGTTGTAGAGAAGAAAAAATATTCAGTTGAGAACTTGAAGGCAGAGGTTCTAATCCCTCTTAGATTTTGAGCAACTTTTTAACTCTCTTTGCCATTTAGAGGACAATTCCTATTGCCTATTAAGCACTTGGTAAGTAATATTTAATTAAGTAAATTGTACATGTGCATGGTTTCTGGGAAATAATATCCGTTACTCATGCGAGCTCTGCCAGCAAGGATTTTGAGAAGGTCACTTCATCTCTGGAGCCTGCGATGCCTTATCTAGAAAATGAAAGGGTTAGACAATATACAATTCTATTCATTAATGCAAAAAATATTATTGAGTGCTTACCTTGTGTCAACCACCATTCTAGGTGCTTAGGATATATCATGTAATAAAAAAAAAAAAAAAGATGAAAATCCATGACCTTATGGAGCTTATATTAAGGATGGTAGAAATAGTCAAGAAATTATACACCTAATAAGTAGGTAAATTATACTATAATAGAATGGGATAAGTGATTTGTAATATATTCTGTGTCTTAGACAAGGCAAAGAGTTAATATTCATCATTGTCATAAATGCTGCCAAACTCACCAGAATTTGCACAGGTTTCTTCTTTTCAAAACTTAGTTTCCTCTCAATAAATGTGGTACTGTTGTCCTTTACAAAATTCAGATTCTGGACCTCTTCTAGTACTCGATTCTGAATCTCAGATATGTTTGAGGCCAGCATTGGCACCTATAGGTAGAAGTGACATGGAAGAAATGATATAACATTGTCCACAGACAACTACTTAACCATATTAGTTTTTTTTAACAAATCAATTTTATTGATACATATTAATAAAGCATAAATCCATCCAAAGTGTACGATCAATGGTACTTGGTATAATCACATAGTTGTGCATTCATCACTTCAATCATTATTAGAGCATTTTCATTATTCCAATAATAATAATAAACAAAAAATGTGAAAACTCATCACTTCTCAATCTCTATATGCTTTCCCTGCCAAACATAACTGCTATTCTGTTTCCATCTCTCTAGTTTATATTTTGTAAAAACAGTCTTCTATATGCAATATCACCCATATTTATGTTTTACATGAGGTTTCATTATGTTATACAGTCCTATGTCACATTTTTTAGCTTTCCTTCCAGTAATATCATGTCCTTAGACTTTCCCTTTCAACCACTGTCATACTCATATAATAGCTCTGCTAGTCACAAACACCGTGATGTGCTCTCACCATTTCATATTAGGTTTTGAATTTAGTAGAGGTGTCATAATAGTTGTAATAGTGTTAGATATTTCCACAGAGAAAAATGAGGGCAACTGAAGAGTTTGTGTATAAAGACAGCTTAATTTGCTCTCTTCAGAAACCCCACTAAAACGATAGGGATTGTTTTTTTAAAGGTTCAAGCCTAAATAAAGGAGAGTAGAAAAGAAAAAAAAGCCATAAAATTTTGGAAGAAAGACTAAGTATTTGAGAACAGTAGTTACCTCCAAATGTGGTAGGGGTAAGTTGGTGGGAAGGGGGAAAGAGGCTAAAACAATAAGCACAGGTTAAGACTTATGGCACTTTTAAAACAAGTCAGTAAATTCTTTGACATGCTTCCCATCAAGATGTGGAGTCTATGCCCCCCTCCCTGAAACTGGGTGGGCCTTGAGGATTATTACTTTAAGAATAGAATGTGGTAGAGGTGATGCTGCCTGGTTTTCAGGACTAGATTAGAAAAGGCCATGAAGTTTCTGCTGGTTTCTCTTGGGACAGTCACTTGGAAGCTTTAGTCACCATGTAGAAGTCTGGCTACACTGTGGTCACCATAAGCACAGCCCATGTGGAGAGACCACATAAAGGAGGGCAGGCCTGGGAGCCCCAGTTGTTCCCGCCCTTAGGTATTTGAGTCTTCCCATCATCATGGGCCTGAGGAAGGGGCTGACTCCAGCTCCAGCTATTATCTGTCCGCAATCTCTTGAGCTACTCTAAACGAGAATGACGGAGGTGACTGAGCTGAGACCAGTGACTCCCCAGAACTGTGAGAGACAATAATAATAAATGATTATTATTGTTTCATGTAAACTTATTGGGTGTAATTTGTTATGTAGTTATAGACAACTGGAACTGTTTAAGAAACGGTTGGATGCTCAGATTCTTTCCCTATTTCAGTGGAGCTGGGTAACTACATCTGCCCTACCTTGGCAGAAAATTGGAAGTTTTATTCACTGCAAATGAAAAAACAGAGATTCTCTGGACTGTGGACACTAGGCACAAATAAGGGTAGGAAACCCTTGTTGGATATTAGACCCTTAATCCATATTGGAAACAGGTAATTATGTGAATGGATGGACAACGGACCCAGAGACCCTGTAGCTAGGCCTAGCAGCCAGACCTGGTAAGACCTGCAGGCAGAGGACTGGGAGAGTCATTGCTGGAGGTTCTGACCAGCACAAGAGGGAAAACCTAAAGATAATGTCATCAGGGGTTCCAAATGAAATGGCATCCAAATTACTCCACAGTAGTGAAGCTCACAGTTTTCAGTTCATACCTATGTGCTTAATGGTGTTATTTCCCTGTTTTTTTTTATTAATAGTGAATGAACAAACATATCAGATATATGAGATATGTCTCTAATATGAAAGACAGTCTGACAAAGAAAGCAACCTGTGATGGTTACGTTCATGTGACAACTTGGCTAGGTGATGGTAACCAGGTGTTTTGTGAAGCAAACACTGGCCTAATTGTTACTCTGAGGACATTTCATGGGCTTAAATCATCAGTAAGTTGATTGCATCTATGGCTGATTACATCTACAATCAACGGAGGAGATTGCCTTCAGCAATGAGAGAAGTCTCATCCAATCAGTTGGAGGCTTTAAAAGGGAGAAGTGATTATTTCAACAGTCAGGAGAGGGAATTTTCATCTCTATTTCAGCCAGCCAGTTTCTCCTGGGGAATTCATGGAAAACCTTCATTGGAGTTCCCGGCTTACATCCTGCCCTATGGAATTTGGACTTGTGCATCCCCACAGTCACATGAGAAAATTTTATAAAATCTTCTGCTGGTTCTGTTTCATTAGAGAACCTTGTCTAATACAAAACCTGTCTTAATTTTAAGAAAACAAAAAAGAGCCTTTAAAATTAAAATTATAATAGCCAAAATAAAAATAAATCAAAAGATGGGTGAGAAGATTAAGTTAGGAAAATTTCTTAGGAGACAGGTCAAAGTGATAAAGAGATAGAAAATAAGTAGAAAAAGATAACAAAAGTAGCAGAAAAACTCTGGAGGTCCAGAGAGAGAAAAAAGAGAAAACAAAGAGAGAAAAATCATCAATGTTTTCATTATGAAAACATTTTAATGAGGACAAATTTCTCCAAAGTGCTTTTTACGTTAAGGTCTTAGAAATTTTTCAAAAATAAAGTCCTTCTTTGCTCCTCTTCTACTATGAACTGCAATGTGAAAGATACTTAGACAATTTAAACAGAAACTGAAGACATGGCTTCTTTCACCTTTAAAAGTGCTATGATTTAAAGTGGGTTCAAAGATACCTAAAATAACATGTCTTCTCTAATTAGCAAACTATTGCCAAACCTCAACATCACTGGGAATTACTGAATCTGTCTTCTACAATGACCATATAGTATATACAAAATCTCTATAGACCTCAGAATGAAATTATCCAAGGCCAGCTACAAATTGAGATTCAATGAGAAAATATTAACAAGAAAAATATGTAACTTTTTAATAAATAGTGTTGGGACAACTAGATAGTTATTTGGAAAAAGAAAGTTGGGTCCATATCTCACATCATGCACCACAATAAATGCTACATAGATCAAATAAATAAAAATATGAAATCATAAATATACTAAAGGAAAGCATGGGTGAATTCCTTTGGAGCCTCAAACTGGGGCAGTATTTTCTAACTATGACTCAAACTCAAGAAATCATAAAATAAAAAATTGATAAATTTGACTTATTAAAAAAATACTTCTGGGAAGCAGATGTGGCACAAGGAATTGACCTCCTGCCTACCACATGGGAGGTCTCTGGTTCGGTTCCCAGTGCCTCCTAAAGAAGACAGCAAGCTGGGCAGTCATGGCAAGCTGACACAACAAGATAACGCAACAAGAGACACAAGAAAAAAAAAAAAGAGAGAGAGATACAACAAAGCAAGGAGCGGGGGTTCCCAGTGACTCCTAAAGAAGATGAGCAAGACAGCAAGTCTACGCAACCAGCAGGTGTGGCAAGCTGATGCAACATGATGACGCAAAAAGAGGCACAAGAGGAAAAACAATGAGAGACACAACAAAGCAAGGAACGGGGGTGGCTGAAGTGATCAAGTGCCTCCCTCCCACTTTGGAGATCCCGGGTTCAGTTCCTGGTGCCTCCTGAAACAAAGAAGATGAACAGACACAACGAGGGGGTGGGGAGAAATAAATAAAATAATTCTTTAAAAAATATATACTACTGCATAACACAAAAAAATACCCCAAACAAAGTCCGAAGACAAAAGATAAACTGGTGAAAATATTCTTGATGTATATCTCAGACAAAAGGTTCCCTAATATGTACAATGTTTCTAAAATTTGAGGAAAAAAAGACCAAGAATACAATTATAAAAGGCCAAAAGACATGAACAGCTAGCCCACAGAAAGAAAAACAAAATAGACCTCAAACATACGAAGATTTTCAACTCCAGTATTAATTAGAGAAATGCAAATTTAAAAACTCAAATGCAGTGTCAGGCAAGTGCTACATTGCCCCACAAATGGGTGGAGTGATGCTGAAAAGTCCTTGGTATTAGAAAAGGAATTTCCAAAAAGCTACAAGTGTTTAAGTCACGGTAAACCGAACTAGGAAACTTGTAGCTTCCTGTGGGGAAGAGGGATAAGGAGCAGAAGACTTTGTGGCTGGCTTCAGTTAAAACACACAAACACTGACTAGGGCTTTGTCTTGCATGAGTGTGGTTTCTAACAGATGCTGTACGCAGAGGTAGGCAGAGGCTGGTGTCCTGCTTACCGGGCCCACTGCAAAATAAACCCTCTGCACCAGGAGCATCAGATCCCTGAGGAGGGTGATGAAACTGCACAGACAGTTCAACAGGATCCTCAGAGCAGCCTGGTTGAACACCTGGAGCTCTTCGACAAGCTGGGCATTGAGGGCTTCGTATTCCTTCTTCGCCAAGCCTGACTCATCTCCTGCAGACCGCTGCAGGTAGCTGTTGTAATCCAGCAGTTTGTCATAGCGTTTCTGGATGAGCTTCTGAGGCCCTGGGAATAAGGACAGCAGGGCCGACAGGGGGGTCAGGACGAGCCTCTGTAAATGAGCTGCCTGCCAAAAGCAAAAACAGTCACGGGTTACAAAGAGTAACAACTGATTACCGTGTTCAGCGCTATTGCCAGTAGGCTTACCTCCTCCCTGAGGAGCTTGGAGGAAAACAGCAGAGTATCTAGCCAAGTCAGAGGATCAGATAATTTTTCTGTCTAGCTAAACCTATTCAAGGACTTAAAACACAGAATCTAGGCTCTAACATTGAACCTGAAGAGTGAGCAGGAAGAGGAATATAAAGTTAAAGCTTGTCCCCTCCCTTCCTCTTCCTTTTCCCCTCCCCAATGCTTCACTGTGCTGGCAGTGAAAGGAATATAGCTGGTCTTAAAGGCGACTGCACCTTATCCCTCCCACATCTACTCTAACACCTTGGCTATCCTGGGTGGAATGCACTCCTTATAAAGATAGTACTTCCTTAATATAGATATTTTAGAGCTGTGATAGAAATGACCATAGAACTACCATAGGTCCCTTTAAAAACATTGAAGGATTAAGCTGATGTCTGGTTCTATGTCTTAAATTGTTACGTTTTTAGGACTGAGTCATTGGCAATGAACTTCATATTAATGCCCAAGCCTATGCCAGCAGTTTAGCACCCTAGATTTATTTTTATTCTATTTCTCTTTCCTCTCCCTCTGTTCTGAAGTACAACATTGTCCTCTGTTTGCTGACTGCACTACCTTGACATTTATCATATAAAAATTTTGAATAGTAATGAACACCCTGCTGTAATTGTATCTGGTTTTTATACACTCTTTGGTTATATGGTTACTTTATGGTAATTTGCAAGTAGGCTTCTCTTTCGTACCCTCAAAGAAGTTCTAGGGAACCAGCACCTGAGCAACAGCTGTATTAATTAACCTACAAGGTGCCTGGTAACTTTATCTGAATTCATGGGAAATCTAGAAAAGAGGAGAAACCAATCTCTTATTGGCAACAGAAATAGCCAACAGAGATCAAATTTGATGTCTAGCTTATGAGATAATCAATATAACCCTGCAGGCTGTTAATGAGTTCTTTGATTAAGCAAAGAATCTGTTTACTGTATCTGGGATAAATTATTGTTTGTGTCTTGACTGGATTCTACAGTTAATCTAATTACAATACATTTCCCAGTGACACATAGACATGAACTGATTCTCCTGTACATAGAAAATGTGATTGTAACAAATCAGAATTAGATTTTATTTTAATATTTTGTCCTTTACAAAATGTGAACTTAAATATTTGTCATAGTTAGATAATAACTACTCTGACTTTAGGTAGATTTTGAGTTATTATATGATTTTTAAAATGAGTTCTATATACTTTATCCATAAAAATGTTACTTTGTATATTGAGCTTTCTGATAATTATTTTGATTTAACGTAACATTATCTTCTGGTTTTATGCAAGTTAGAAAGGACCTTCTTTTTTCCTTCCATCAAATTCTGGAACATGTTTCCTGAGAGAGAAGCTGTATGCCTTGCTTTTAGATGGTATTCAATAAAAATTTACTGACTTAATTAATGAATTAATTAAACTAAAAAGTAAACCTTTGCAGAGCGCAGAGCAGGTGTAACTCAGTGATTGAGTGCCTGCCTAGCATATACAATGTCCCAGGTTCAATCCCCGGTACTGCCCTAAAAAAAAAAAAAAAAAAAAAAAAAAAAGTAAACCTTTAAGGGCTTTTCTAGAATGCACTCTCTGTGATTAAGTCCAGGAAACACATAAAGAACTAGCCACATTTTTTCCATTAAACATTCTTATGGATTGAATCATGTCTGACACAAAGTCTTGTTCAAGTTCTAAATCCAGGTCCTATAGACATGAACCTATTTGTAAAAAGGATCTTTGAAGATGTTATTAGTTAAGGTGAGGCCAAAGTGAATCAGGATGGGCTTTAATCCAATATGACTGGAGTCATTAAATACAGGGGAAATTTAGACACAGTGAGTAGTAGGAGACTGAAGGAGATAGAGGCAGAGATTGAGTTAGGGATTGCCAGCAAGCTGCCACTAGAATGCTACAGACTTCAGGGAAAGCACAATCCTGCTGACACCTTGATTTTGGACTTCTAGCTTCCAAAAGTGTGAGACTAGAAATTCCCGTTTGAGCCAACCAGTCTGAGGTATTTGTTATAGCAGACATGACAAACTAAGACAAATATATATCATAAAAAGACTCTCTCTCTCTCTCTCTTTCTCTCTATCTATATCTATCGATCTATCGATCTATCTATCATCTATCTATATTACTATCTATATCTAACCTATCATTTTAATTCAGATATAATCCAGGCCTTCAATTCCCCAATACCAGGAGAGCAAGATCTCCTGGGAGGTTGGGTTTGAAATTATGTGGCGCTATTCATTGGCTGTCACAATGACCTGATAAGGGAGGATGTTACTGAGATTCAGATTCTGCTGGGCCAAGAATGCTAACACCCTCCAACACAAGGGCCACTCAATGAAGATTTTCCTCACCCAAAATGCCAACACTTTCAAGAACTTTCAAGACCATGAAAAGAGTCTATTATATATTTTATAAAGTATTTATAAACATGAAATAACACCTAGAGCAGGGGTTCTTAACCAGGGTCCACGGATCCGTGAAAAGATTTCAGGGAGTCTGTGAGCTTGAATTGAAAAAAATCAATGTATTATCTTTATGTTCTCTGACCTCAAACAGAAACCTAGCATTTCCTCCACTTATGAATGTATGCAATAAAATAAATTACAGTAGTATTCATTTCACCTGACTGGCAAAAGGATCCACGGGAAAAAAAACAAACAAACGTTAAGAACCCCTGACCTAGAGAAACACAAGACAGTAAATTAAAATTAGTACTACTCCAACTACTTTACTACCCAAATATTTTAAGATGCACAAGCTATTTTTAAAGGACTTTTAGAAAACAAATATTTTACCACACAACAGAAGAAATAATGTGTGATTCTTGGTAAAATCCCATTCTCTAAAAAAAGAACAAAAGCTTTTGCTTTCCAGGGTATGGTACGTTAACAGGAGTCACATCCTCAGAGAGTACCTCTGTCCCTCCTTAAGCACTTGGGGGTATTTCAGAGACTCCTTTAAGAAATTCACAGCTTTATAAGAAAATAAACCCTTGAAATATGATATACAGGCTTAAACTAAATCTCAGTTCCAAAAGCTTTATAGACACTGACTACCTCTAGAAACACAATCTGGGGTTCCCTTAAATTTTGATTATAGTAAAATCCTCACTAATCCATTAAAAATATTTAATGATTAAAAAACTCTCACCTAAACCTACTAATTTCGACATTAGTATTTACTTTAGTGCATATTTTAAGTAAAAAATAAAAAAAAAAAAGAAATGAAAAGCAGCTTTTACTTTAACCCTACTATTTAACTTGCATTTATCTATGAATATGATTAACTTACAAAGTCATCACAAGGATTTGGGGCATTACTTGGGGTCTCTGAATAGCAATTCTCCTCCTCATCTTTGTTGTATGAAATCTCCTGGAACTCCTTTACACTCTGCAGAACTAAAGGCATGGCATCCTGAAACCCAAGAACAAAGTTACAGAAAAGGCAACTTCTGAAGTCAGTACAATGAAATGTTTCCCAAATATGGACTTCATCATCATAACCCTCCATTACCACTGAAAGCTAAAAAATAGAGGGGAAAAAAATCATGAATACCCTGCACAGTCCATCAGGTAACTTGTAAACAAACTTCCTTTAACTTTTCCCCCTATGTCAACTTTCTTATATTACTCTTCATGAGCTCCTCCTTTACTAAGTGAAATCCACCTAAATTTTCTCATTCATCATTCCTCAGCATTCAAATCTTACAAATACCTTATTTTTTTTTAAAGTCACTCTTCTTTCATTTATATCTTCAGTTTTCCTTAGTGAATCCATTGTTCTCTTTAAAGAAGATGCTCACATTAAAAAAAAAAAATAGATTAGTGGGAAAAAAATCTTTCTGTAGTTATTCCCCAGAGGCATTTACTCCTTGAAAGTTTTGACTATGTTTTGGTTTTCTTTTCACAGTAGTCAGTACTTTAGGAAGATATTAGCAAACCTGATTGTAAAATCAGGCTTTGCATCAGTTTATAAATAAGAACAGAGTGAAGCTTGTCTGCTACCTAACAGGGAACCTTGTCTTCAAATAATTAAGTCTGCCAACTAATCCTCTGCTGGTGTGATATTTTATCTAAGCATGCAAATATCTGCTTCCAAAGACAGACCTCCAAGAGAAAAACTTTTGGAAAATGGAAGGGGACCATGTATTTACTGACTTATGTGTAACTTCCTATGTCTCATAGTCATGACCTCTGTAAGGATATTGTTAGACACCGTGTCCTCCTTACGAGGTCCTGTAGGAAAAACTCCTAACTTGTCTTACTAATGAAAATAATTGTTCTGTACTCCAGTTGGTGTGTTCAAATCAGTGGTTCTCAACAGGAGAAGACAACCTCCTAGGGAATTGGAAAATTGTGAGGTTGTTTTGTCTTATAGTCTAGTTGTGTGGAATCATTTATATATCGTAGTTCATACTATTTTGTCAGAATTTATTTTTCTTTATATTGATTTTCTTTTATGTATACCTACTTATCTAAGGTTGTATTATCTGTGAGTTACAGTTCAGA
The DNA here is from genome assembly GCA_029593785.1 of Cabassous unicinctus. Classification (NCBI taxonomy): domain Eukaryota; kingdom Metazoa; phylum Chordata; class Mammalia; order Cingulata; family Chlamyphoridae; genus Cabassous; species Cabassous unicinctus. The sequence goes on along the minus strand of JAQZBX010009020.1, from coordinate 5,294 downwards.
ATCATAAAGGGGGCATTAGAAAACACTGGTTATAAAATAAATAAAGCTGTTCTGTTTAAATCTTAGAATTATGTGATCACATGTCCTGTTTTGGGTTGGCTGCTAGTTAGCCTAGGGTTAAATTTGAGACCCATATGAGCATTTTTGTGATTTTTATAGTCTTTATGTTTTACTTTTTAAGTTCTCTTCTGATTTCATTTTATGTCCCTCCTTGATTTTCTGTTTTCTTTTTCTACTTTGAAACTATGTGAACATGTTCTATTTTAGGTATCTTTGAAATTTACCTTAAATACTACTGAAAGAGATATGTTAGTGTAATCTTACAAATAAAAAAGCAAAATTCCTGCCTCATTAGCAAATTTGTGTTAATGAACTCATCTTTATCGTAAAGAAAGCAAGCACCAGGTGGGAATCATGTGACCAAAGTTCTCACAATATGGCCATTTGGATTGTGGGGAGGTTGGAGCAGGTAAGGGGACAAAAAGCAAAACCCCAGTCTTTATATTAGCTGCCTTCGCCAGCAGTTTACAGCCTTCCAGATTTGATACAGTATGTGTCATCATATGAATGAATGAACAGTCACATTTATTCTTCATAACAACCGTGGGAATGAAGACATTCTTGTAAAAATATTGGAAATAGTTGTCTCACCTACCTGTATGTGTAGAAGACAGAATGAAATGTTCTTCACAAAATGCCTCACAGTCTTTTCTAAACATCTAAATAGCTTTTCTTCTCTGTTAAAGTTATTGTCTTTCACCTAAAATGTATATGAAATTATTTTTTAACTCAAATAAATATGGTATTTACAGAAATAGCATAGATCATATTAGCCTAGCACATTACCAAAAACTCATTGGTGCAATGAAAACCTCTTACAATATGCTGTTTAGCCCACTGCTTTTCATGTTGCCAAACAGCAAAACTAATATTACATTAGCGTAGCAAAGCCATGTCATGTAGCTTAATTTGTTGCTCATTTTTCACATATGTCAGAATAGCTGTACAATTGTAAAACTTTCTCTATGATTTTATGTTGTGCACGTACTCATTTTTTTTTTATTAGAAAAAGGAGTAGGTTTACAGAAGAACATAGTTCCCATATACTACCCTTCACACACAGTTTTCCCAATTGTTTGCACTTTGCATTAGTGTAGTGGCTTTGTTAAAATTGATGAAATGGTATTATTATAATCATACTATTAAATATAGTCCATATTTACATTATGGACACATTGATTGTGCTGTACAGTCCTATGTGTGTGTTTTTAAAAATTTTTTTCTAGTAATATATATAAAACCTAAAATTTCCCCTTTTAACCACATTTAAATATATAATTCAGAGGTGTTACTTACATTTACAATGTTGTACTATCATCAGCATCATCCATTCCCAAAACTTTTTCATCACCCCAAACAGAAATTTTCTACCAATTTAGCATTAATTCCCCATTCCCTACCCCCAGGCTGGCCCCTGAAAACCTTTTTTGTAGTTTCTGACACTATGAATTTGCTTATTCTAATTATTTCATATCAGTGAGATCATACAAATTTGTCATTTTGCTTATTTCACTCAACATGATGTCTGCAAATTTCATCCATGTTGTAGCATAAATCAGAACTTCATTCCTTTTCATAGCTGAATAATATTCCATTGTATGTATATACCACATTTTGTTTGTACATTAATTGATTGATGGACACTTGGGTTACATACATCTTTCGGCAACTGTGAATAATGATTCTGTGAACATCAGGGTCCAAATATCTGATCAAGCCCCTGCTTTCAATTCTTTTGGGTATATACCTACAAGTGGGATTGCCAGATCAATGGTAATTCTCTACTTATTTTTCTAAGGAACAGCAAAACTGTTTTCCACAGTGGCTGCACCATTTTACATTCCCACCAGCAATGAACAAGTGTTCCTATTTCTCCACATCCCTTCCAAAACTTTTCTACATTTTTAAGAGTAGCCATTCTGGTGATTCTGAATGATATCTCACCATGATTTTGATTTGCATTTCCCTAAAGGCTAATGATGTTTAGCATCTTTTCATTGCCATTTGTATACCTTCATTGGTGAAATGTCTATTCAAGTCATTTACCCATTTTTAAATTCAGTTGTTGGTTTATTTGCTATTGAGTTGAAGGATTCCTTTATATATTCTGGATATTAAACACTTTTTGGGACATGTGGTTTTTATATACTAGAGTATTAAACCCTTTTGGGGATATGTAGTATCCAAATATTTTCTCCCATTCTGTAAGTTGCTTTTTAATGATGAAGTTCTTTGATACACAAAATCATTAATTTTGAAGTAGTTCTATTTAGCTATTTTTTTTTCTTTTGCTGCACGTGCTTTGGGTGTAAATTCCAAGCAACAATTGCCTAACAGAAGGTCCCAGAAGATGCATCCTGTTTTCTTCTAGGAGTTTTACACTTTTGGTTCTTATATTTAGGTTTTGATCCATTTTGAGTTAATTTTTGTACATGGTGTGAAGAAGGGTTCCACCTTCATTCTTTTGCATGTAGATATCCAGCTTTCCCAGCACCATATATGAAAGAGACAATTATTTTCACATTGAGTGGACTTGGTGCCCTTATCAAAAATCACTTGGCTGAACAACCAGCAAGATGGCAGCAGAGTAAGGGGCTCCTAGAATCAGCTCGTGCTACAGGGCAATTAGTAATCACCCAGAGCTACCTAAAGCACCTGTTTGAGGGCTCCAGGAAACCAGAAGAGCATCCTGCAACATCCTTGAAAGAATGGAAGGAGGAGACTGCCCATCTGCAGAGAAGATTTGTGAGTATAGCACTCCACGCCCTGGAGACCGGTACCCATCCTCCACTGTGCAGCTTGTGCTGCCTCGGGAGCTATTCTGTTGCTGGAATGGGAAGCTCCACTTCCCAAAAACGGGGGAGGAAGAGACGGTTGGACACCAACTTCAGCTACTGATTAGTAAATTCGGCAGGCTAAAGTATAATCCTGAGAACAGCTTAAGTTTGAACCTGTCCAAGTCAGAAAGAGGCCAGTAACTGTCATTTTTACCCTGCCCCTGCTGTGAGGGGAAGCCCGGCTGACTGAAAAGCATAGTGATGATAGGGACCAGCTTCTTTCACCCAGATGGGCCTGTAGCCCTAGCCTAGGCTTTAGCCCCACCTCTAGTAGGGAGGAGGCTGGCAGGCCCTGCACCAGCCTATCCTGGTAACTGCAGGTACATTCGGCAGGCACAGGCTGAATAGTCGGAAGTCTACTGGGATAACTGCAGTCATTTTGGACCCACATGGCATAGACTGCTGCCCACACCTGCAGTTCCATTCCCACCCCAGGCAGGGGAGGAAGGGGCATGAAGCTTCATCAGTCTCTTGGGGCAACTAGAGTCAGGCCCTGCACAACTTGGAATATTACACATGGCTGTTGTTCTATCCCTACCCCTGGCAAAGGAGAAAGTTGGGAGAAGCTTCATCTGTCCCTTGGGCAATGTCGGCAGCTTGAGCCCCCACAGCTTACAGAACCAGCAACATCCTCGGTTCTTACTATACACAACCAGCAAGGGAGAAAGGGCAAGAAAGCCCTAAACTAAAGAAAGAAACTGCACCCAGAATAAATACATCTAGTAAGCCAGATGCCAAGACATTAACAAAAAACCACAATCCATACCAAGAAACAGGAAGATATGGCCCAGTTAAAGAAACAAGGTAAGCCTCCAAATGACATAAAGGAGTTGAGACAACTAATTATAGATGTTTAAACAAATCTCCTTAATAAATTCAATGAGATAGCTAAAGAGATTAAGGATATTAAAAAGACATTGGATGAGCACAAAGAAGAATTTGAAAGAATACATAGAAAATAGCAGATCTTATGGGCAGGAAAGGCACAATAAATGAAATTAAAAATATGTACAGCCACTGTGGAGGACTGTTTGGCAGTTCCTAAAGAAGCTGAATATAGACTTGCCATGTGGCCCAGCGATACCACTACTGGGTGTATACCCAGAAGAACTGAGAGCAGTGACACGAACAGACATCTGCACACCGATGTTCATAGCAACATTATTCACCATTGCCAAAAGCTGGAAACAACCCAGGGTCCATCAACAGAAGAATGGATAAACAAACTGTGGTCTATTCACACAATGGAATATTATGTAGCTGTAAGAATAAATGAAGATGTAAAGCATATGACAACATGGATGAAACTGGAGGACATTATGTTAAGCAAAGCAAGCCATACACAAAATGGCAAATACTGTATGAATGCATTACTATGAACCAAATATATTGTGTAACATATTGTTTGATTAAAAAAAATTTATATGTATCCAGTACATTTGAGAAATATATATATTTATTCATGTGTTTACTTTTTAGTTTTTAATTGTTTATATTTTCAGTTATTAAATGTACAATATAAAGTAGAAAAAAAGCTATTTACCTTGCTTTAAAAAAATTACACTGGAGGTATATAATAGCAGATTTGAGGAGGCATAAGATAGGATTGGTAAGTTTGAAGAAATGGCCACTGAAAGCGAACATATGAAAGCAAACAAACAAAGAAAACAATGGAAAGAATTGAACAAGTTCTCAGGGAACTAAACAACAGTAAAAGATGTGCAAACATACGTGTCATGGGTGTCCCAGAAGGAGAAGAGAAGGGAAAAGGGGTAGAAGGAATATTTGAAGAAATAGTGGTAGAAAATTTCCAAACCCTATTGAGGTTCATGGATATCCATGCCCAAGAAGCACAACGTACTCCCATCCGAATAAATCCAAATAGACCAACTCTGAGACACATACTAATCAGAATGTCAAATGTCAAAGACAAAGAGAGAATTCTGAGAGTAACAAGAGAAAAGCAATGCATAACATATAAGGGATACCCAATAAGATTAGTTCTGATTTCTCATCAGAAACCATGGAAGCAAAAAGGCAATGGCATGATATATTTAAGATACTACAAGAGAAAAACTTCCAGCCAAGAATCTTATATCCAGCAAGATTGTCTTTCAAAAATGAGGGCGAGTTTAGAATATTCACAGATAAATAGAAACTGAGAAAGTTTATAACAAAGAAACTGGCCTTGTGGGAAATACTAAAGGGTGTGCTACAATCTGAAAAGAAAAGACAGGAGAGAGAGGTTGGAAGAGAGTCTAGAAATGATGATTATATCAGTAAAAGTAACTAAAAGTCTCAAAAGAGTGGTGAAAATAAAATATGACAGATAAAACTCAAAGGTCAAAATGGGTGAAATAAGAACTGTCTTTACAGTAATAACATTGAATGTTAATG
>JAQZBX010009019.1:36107-47009 GCA_029593785.1 Cabassous unicinctus | reverse complement strand
AAAAAAAAAAAAAAAAAGAAAAGTCCAGCCATTTATAAAGGGACTTAAAAGAAAATCAAAAGTGGCTTAACATACAGAATTTACCATGGGAAGATCCAACAGAAAACTTGTAAGATCTCTATAAATAGAGATCTATCCCTGGTCAATAATTTCCCAGAATTAAAATAAAAACGGTATCCATTTGAAGAATCATAATAAATTAGAGAGGAATAAATGAATGCAATTCTAGACTCAGTCATACCATGTTAAAATACAAAACTACAAAAACAACCAGAAAGAAAAACCAGAACACATTAAAAAATGACTATACTGTAATCAGACTTCTTTTAAGCATCAAAATAATGGCAAAATATCATGAAAATATATTATAAATCTACAGTAATTATACAACAAAATTGGTACAAAAATTATAAATCAACTAATATAACAGAAGAAAGACTCAGAACCTAACAAAAACACGTATGGAAACTAGATATATGATAGAGATGAAATGACAAGGCAGGGTAAAAAACATGAACTATTCAATAAATCAAGCCAAACTTGACACAAATAACCCAAGGAATTTATTGAATATACATATTGCCCCTGTATTATTATAAATAATAATTTATTAGATTAATGGAAGAGCTAAGAAGTTTGATTTTTTTAATAAGTATTACAAGTAATCTCATGATCTAACACTTGTGAAAGTACTAGAGCAAGTGCTGTTTGGAATATCTATATGGAAAAATGAAATAAGATCAGATCCCTACTTCATACCAGTTACAAAACCATATTTCATATGTACTGTAAGCTTAAGTGTGAAAAGCAAATGGTAGTTTTAGGAACAAATATCAGATGATCTTAATTAATTTGGAGATAAATATAATTTAAATACACACTAAAGAGCACTAATCATATAAGAAAGCTTAATATAAAAAAACCTCTATATTTAAAAATTCCTCATAAACAACTGAAAAAGCACACTACAAACTGGGATATTATATTTGTGATGCAAATGCAAAGTATTATAAGCAAGAATAGAGAGAATTATGACCAAGCAATGAGACAAATAAAATTAGTACCGATATTGAGAAGAATCTGAACAATTCTCTGAAGAGAGTACACAACCAATAAAATATGAAAAATGCTTAGAATCACTAGTAATCTAGGCTATGCAAATTAAATAGCAATTAAATACCATTTCACTCACATAAGAATGTAAAAATTCAGAGGTTGGCAATATCAAGAATTGGTGAGGATATGGAAAAATGCAAACGCCCAATATACCGCGACAATAAATTGACAACTGTGTTGGATCACATTTTAGCAATATCATATAGAATTGAGTCATTACCGTTCTAGGTAAATAATTTAGAGAAATTCATGCACAGATTTGAAATAATGTGTTCACAAGGATTGTCCATGGAGAATTGTCAGAGTGAGAAAATGCTCACCCATAGGGAAATTAATGAAACAATTGTGGCATATTTACAAGAACTGGATATATCATATGTATCGAGGTGGATACATTTAAAAAGTATAACATTAGTTCTAAGAGTTAGTTGTGGAAGGACACATGCCATATGATCCCATTCATGTATATTGTAAAACAGAAAGGAATATTCTATATTGTTTATGCATTAGTGGCATATGATATCAGTTGGACAGTGGGTAACTTTGGGAAGGGAATCAAATTAATAGGAATAAAAGTTGCTTCCAAAGGGGCTTTAATTATATCTCTAAGTTCTTATATCAGTGAGAACAAAAAAACTGAAGTTTATGTATATGAAATTCTCTCTCTATATATACATGTGTGTATCCATATATATTATTTTTGAAACACTGTTGATAGGTATTTGGATGATAATTATATTATACTTAAAACGTTCCTGTTTGTTTGAAATGTTAAATAATACAAAGGGAAAAAATGCTGTCATTTAATAAATAGTAGGTACAATGAAATTGGTACTATAATTTCATGTAATTGTAAATACAAATAAAATCTCAGTACTACAATCTACAATCTGGTATTATTGGTTATAAAGTATAATATAGGTGCTTTAAAATATTCTTGCAAAATTTCTAAGCATTATCATCAAAAGAAAAACATGTATTAAAACAAATATTCAGAAAATCCATGAGACTATATCCATGCTCTCAGCGCAGAGAAACACTGCCATATTCATGAAAATTACACATTTAATAATGTCCTGTTCACTCCTTCCTTGTCAGAACTGAAACCTCCTTCTTAATGCATCCAGTATTAACTAGTTACAAGAAATTTGTAGCTTTTAAATATATAATGTTTTTATTTTGAAAGCAAATACCTTTCTAATTTTTAGTGTTTCTTACAGTATAAGAGGGAAGTTCCTAATTCCAACAAATATTTACTCTTGGGCTATTGCCCATGAAATGTGAAAGTAAAAATTTCAGAAGATGCCATAGTAATTTATTTCCTAAATTTATGTTTAACTCATATGTATTATAATTATTCATAATTTGCTTATTTCTCTTTAAACTATTTTAAATTAATTACTTTTTTCCCTATCTGACTGCATCTATTTCTCTGTTTTCTCTTTAATCCTGTCCTTTAAACACCTTTCCCCTTTTTCTAATGCCTCCTTGGTAATACCTGCCCTTACCAACTCATCTACGTTGTTGAAGTTTCCCCAAATCATTCAATGGTTTTCACCCTCTTCCTTCTCTAATTAGCACTGTATCTAGTTTTAAAATTAATCTTTCTCATCCACTATTTTCATTATGTTATCCTTTGTTCAGTAATCCAGACTGACACCTTATTTCCTCTCTAATGTAATCAAAGTCTCCAGCCTGGCAATAGGAATTGCTATACTTGGGCATATCTTTTGTGACTAATACAAATCACCTCTTCTTGTATAGTCCTTCACGTTACATGATCATTCTCATGCCTGAGTTAGGAAGTGTGTCAGCTAGCTAATGAGCCTGATCACAAACTAGTAAGAATCAGCTAAAGTTAAAAGGAAGAATAGCCTAAAAAACAGAATTGAGTCTCATCGTGCTAATTTAGGTTTTAAATTAAGGGAAAGTATAAAGAAATGTATCTATGGTAAAATGAAAACTTCTCATATTCAAAAATCTTTCCAATGTACTTCAAGTCCTCTAACATCAATGAAGACTTTGGAAGATTTCATTTTTTATTGAAATTTTTTTTTTTGTTTTGAAATACATTCAAACTTACATGACAGTTAGAAAATAATACAGATCCCATATGGGAACTCCAACATACCCCTATCCTCTGAGATACCCAGATCCACCATTTTAACATTTTGTCACATTTGCAGCATCATACTGTCTAACCATCTGTCTGTCCATCTGTCTATCCATTCATCAATCCATATTATGATCACTCGAGTGTACATTGCATACATCATGCTCCTTGAACACTTAATAATGCAATATATATTTCCTAAGGACAAGGATATTCACTTATGTAACCACCTTAAATGCAATTTAGAAGTTAAAGAAATTTAACATTGATTAAAGCTTACAGTCCATATTCCAATTTTTTCATATATTCCCTCTAATGTCCTTTTGAACCTGAAAGATTTCATTTTGATCCCAGCTACCCTGTTCCAATTGAGCACATGGAGACATAATTTCCACATATTAATTAAAGCAAATAAGAGAAACATTTTAAATGCATCCTTATTATTGATTATTTTAATCGATAATTAGTAGTTTGCCCTACTAATTTAGCAAATGGTAGCACTTTATACAATATAATGATTAAATTATATTCTAAATATATTTTGCATTTCTTAGATAATGTAATTAATTAAAAGGAATCTCCTAAAACTAGGAAAGTGACATACATGGTCATGGCAATTCTTTTTTTCCTGTGACTATGTCTTCTAACATATTTTTATGTTACTAGCTGTTCCCTTAGTAGAATACTGAAACAACAAATACATTTTTTAAATGATTGAATAATAAGTTTCTTATAATTAACTAATGGAAAACCTTTCCTAGGATTGACATTATCACAAAAGGTATCTTAATTTAAATGATAACCTATTCTACTTAGAGTTTTAAATAAAGACAATGCTTATTCATGGGTTGAAATATAATTAAAATTTAAATAATATATCTTATATATTATATTATATATTTTATAATTGAAATGTAATTGAATATAAGTGATCAGACAAAACAAAAATCAAAAATAAAGATTTTGATATGTAATATACATTGAAATATTTCTTTAGTCAAGTCACATTTTTGTAAACTATATTTTATTTAATAATTTATTATTTTTAGTGTTGGACATTTTACTTTATCAATCTTTTTAGCAGTTTTATTGAGCAATATTCACACCATAAATCCATCCAAAGTGTACAATCAGTGGCTCTCAGTCTAATCACAGAGCTGTACATTCATTACCACCATTAATTTTAGAAAATTTTCATTATTGCAAAAAGAAAAACCCCATAACCCTTATGCCTCCCTATTATTGACATTTAGCATTGGTGTGGTACCTTTGTTATACATGATAAAAGAATCTTAAAATATTACTATCTATAGGCCATAGTTTGCTTTAGGTGTATTTTTCTCCATATGACCCTATTATTAACACCGTGTAATAATGACCTACATTTGTTAAAGTTGATGAAAGAACATTCTTATATTTGTATATTAACCACACAACAAAGTTCAGTGTGTTAAATGGATGGATGTATTCTCCTCTAGATTTCCTTCTACTGATATACAGGACCCTAAGCTTTCCCATTAAACCAAATTCACATGCATAATTCAGCACTGTTAATTACAATCACAATAATGTGTAATCATTACCTCTATCCTTTTCCAAACATTTACAATTAACCTAATTAGAAATTCTGCACAAATTGAGCATCAGCTCTCCATTCTCTACCTTCGTTTTGTCTCCTGGTAACCTGTATTCTAGAATCTAACTCTATGAGTTTGCTTATTATAATTAGTTCATATTAGGAAGATCATAAAATATTTGTCCTTTTGTACCTGGCTAATTTCACTCAATATAATGCCCTTAAGGTTCATCTATGTCTTTGCATGCATCATGACTTCATTCCTTCTTACAGATGAATAATATAATGTATATATATACCACATGTTGTTTTTCCATTCATTGTTTGATGGCCAATTGGGTTACTTCCATCTTTTGGCAATTGTGAATAATGCTGCTATGAATAACAGTGTGCACATGTCTGTTCACACCCCTGCTTTCAGTTCTTTAGCGTATATACCTAGTACCGGGATTACTAGATAATATGGCAAGTCATACTTAGCTTCCTGAGGAACTGCCAAACTGCCTTCCACAGTCGCAGTACCATTTGCATTCCCACCAGCCATGAAAGAGTGCTCCTGTTTCTCCACATCTTCTCCAATACTTGTAGTTTTTTGTTGTTTCTTTTTAATAGTGGCCATTCTAGTGGGTGTAAAATGATGTCTCATTGTGGTTTTGATTTGCATTTCCCTAATAGCTAGTGACTTGAGCATACTTTCATGTAGCTTTTAGCTACTTGTATTTCTTTTTGGAAAAATGTCTATTCAAGTCTTTTGCCTATTTTTAAATTGGTTTGTATTTTTATAATTGAGTTGTAGGATTTCTTTATTTATACAGATATGTGGTTTCCAAATATTTTCTCCAATTGAGTAGGCTACCTTTTCATTTTGTTGAAGAAGTCCTTTGAAGCACAAAGTATTTAATTTTGAGGAGGTCTCATTTTTAATTTCTTTCATTGTTTGTGGCTTTGGGTGTGAAGTCTAAAAAACAATTGCCTACTACAAGATATTGAAAATGATTCCCTACTATTTCTTCTAGGTGTGTTATGGTCCTGGCTTTTAAATTTAGGCCCTTGATCCATTCTGAATTAATTTTAAAATAAGGTGTGAGATAGGAGTCCTCTTCCATTCTTTTACATGTAGAGATACCAGTTATTCCAGCACCATTGGTTGAAGAGACTATTCTGCCCATTTGAGTGGATGTGGCAGCCTTGTCAAAAATCAGTTGAGGGGAGCAGATGTGCCTCAAGTAGTTGAGTACCTACCTCCCACATAGGAGATCCCAGATTTGGTTCCCGGTGCCTCCTAAAGAAAATAAACACACAACAAGCAGACAATGAGCAGACAATGAGTGGAAAAAAACCCAAAGAGCAGAGAATGCACAAACAATGAGCAGACAATGAACAAAACAAATGAGCAGGGAGCAGAAGTGGCTTAAGCAGTTGAGCACTCATCTCCCACATGGAAGTTCCTGGGTTTGGTTCCCGGTGCCTCCTAAAGAAAACAAAACACAACAGCAAAAATAACAAGCAGACAATGACCAAAAATCAATGTGCAGATGAGTAAAATAGACAATGCAGCCAAATCAGGGGAGCCAATGTGGCTCAGTGGTTGAGCACTGGCCTCCTGCATATGACGTCCCAGGTTCAATCCCCAGTCCTGGTACCTCAAAAAAAAAAAAAAAGTCCTGAAAAAAAAAATCAATTGACCATAGACATGAGGCTATACTTCTGAACTCTCAATTCTATTTCATTGGTCAGTATATCTATCTTTATGCCAGTACCATGCTGTTTTGAGTACTGTAGCTTTGTAATATGCTTAAAAGTCAGGAAGAGTGAATTTTCTGACTTCATTCCACTCTTTCAAGATGTTTTTGGCTATTCAGTGCCATTTACCTTTCCAAATATATTTGACAATTGGCTTTTCCATTCTTGCAAAGTAGGCTATTGGAATTTGGATGGGGATTGCTTTGAATCTGTAAATCATTTTGGGTAGAATTGGCATCTTAACAATATTTAGTCTTCCAATTCATGAACACAAGATGCCCTTCCATTTATTTAGTTAGTCTTTGATTTCTTTTAGTAATATTTTTTCATTTACTGTGTACAAGTCCTTTACATTTTTGGCTAAATTTATTCCTAGGTATTTGTTTCTGTCAGGTGCTATTGTAAATGGAGGGTTTTTTCTTGATTTTCTCCTCAGATTGTTCATTACTAGTGTATAGAAACTAGATATTTGTATGTTGATCTAGTTGGTGAACTTGTTTATTAACTCTACTAGCTTTGTTATAGATTTTTCAGGACTTTCTATATATAGATCATGTCACCTGCAAATAGTGAAAATTTTACTTCTTCCTCTCCAATTAAGATGCATTTTTATTTATTTTTCCTGCATAACTGCTATACCTAGAACTTCTAACACAATGTTGAATAACATTGGTGACAGGTGGCATCTTTTTCTTGTTCCTGATGTTAGAGGGAAATCTTTCAATTTTTCATCATTGAGTATGAGGCTAGCCGTGGGTTTTTCAAATATGCCCTTTATCATGTTGAGGAAGTATACTTTTATTTCTATCATTCAAAGTGTTTTTATGAAAAAAGGATGGTAGATTGTGTCATATGCCTTTTCTACATGAATCTAGGTGATCATGTGGTTGTTTCCCTTCTATTTGTTAAAGTTGTATTACATTAATTAATTTTCTTGTATTGAACCAGCCTTTCATACCTACCTGGGATAAAACCCACTTGCTCACGGTGTATAATCCTTTTAATGTGCTGTTGGATTCAGTTTACAAATATTTTGTTAAGGGTTTTTACATTTATATTCTTTAGAGAAACTGGCCTGAAATTTTCTTATCTTGTAATATCTTTATTGGGCTTTGGTATTGGGGTGATTTTATGTCTTTCTTTGTTTTTTTAAATGTAGGCTTCTCTGCATACTATAAATTTTTGTGGGTAGGCAAAAGAGTAAAGAGTTTAAGAAACAAGAAAAGAGTGCACAGTCCTAGATGTTGGCTGTACAGTTGCTACAGGATGACTTGCCTGCATACCATAAATTTCAATACATTATGTCTCATTTTCCTTCATTCCAAGATATTTACTGATTTCTCTTGCAATTTCTTCTGTGACCCACAGATTGTTTAAGACTGTATTGTTTAACTTCCATATATTTGTGATTTTTTCCGGTTCTTCACCTATTATTGATTTCCAGCTTCATTCCATTATATTCTGAAAAAGTGCTTTGTAGAATTCTGATTTTTAAAAGCTTATTAAGACTTTTTTTCTGTCCAAACATGTGGTCTACCTTGGAGAATTATCCATGACCACTTGAGAATAATATATATCCTGCTGTTTATAGGGTGCATTGTTCTGAATATGTCTGTTAGGTCTAGTTCATTTAACACATTATTCAATTTCTCTGTTTCCTTATTGATCCTCTGTCTAGATGTGCTATCTATTAGTGAGAGTGGTGTATTGAAATCTCCAACTATTACTGTAGGGGCATCTATTTCTCCCTTCAGTTTTGCCAGTATTTGCCTCATGTAATTTTGGGCATTCTGGTTAGGTGCATAAATATTTATGACTGTTATTTCTTCTAAGTGGAGTGCCCCTTTCATTAATATATAGTGCCCTTCTTTGTCTTTTATAACAGTTTTGCCTTTGATGACTATTTTGTCAATATTAGTTTGGGTATCCCAGCTCTTTTTTGGTTACTGTTTGCATGAAATATCTTTTGCCAACTGTAATAGTCAGCCAAAGGGGTGCTGATGCAAAATACCAGAAATCTGTTGGCTTTTATAAAGGGTAATTATTTGGCGTAGAAGCTTGGAGTTACCAGGCCATAAAGCATAAGTTACTTTCCTCACCAAAGTCTGTTGCCACGTGTTGAAGCAAGATGGCTGCTGATGTTTGCCAGGGTTCAGGCTTCCTGGGTTCCTCTCTTCCTGAGGCACATTTCTCTCCAGGCTCAGCTCCTCTGTTTTCTCCACAAGCTCAGCTGTAGACTATGAGGCTCTCTAGGCTTTGCCTTGCTCCATAAGGCCAGCTGTAGACTATCAAGTGAATGGCTCTGTCTCTCTCCCCAGGGCTTCTGCAGGTTCTAAGAGCTGTCTCTATTCCTCTGTGTTCTTTTCCTGTGTGTTCAGTTCTGGGCTCCAGCTCAAAACTCAGCATCAGAACTCCAACTCTGTCCTTTGCCATGTCTTTTATCTGTGAGTCCCCACCCACCAAGGGGCAGGGACTCAATGCATTACTGACTTGGCCCAATCAAAGCCCTAGTCATAATTTAATTAAGTAAAAGTAAAACCTCTGAATCCAATGCACTCTAATATGCCTAGAGGAAAAGACCAGTTTACAAACGTAATCAAATATTTCTTTTTGGAATTCATCAATAATATCAAACTGCTACACCAACCTTTCACTTTCAACCTATTCTGTATTTGGGTCTAAGGTGAGTCTCTTATGGAAAGCATATAGATGGATCATACATTTTTTAACCATTCTGCCAATCCATGTCATTTGATTGGGGAGTTTAATCCATTAACATTAAATGTTATTATTGTGAGGCAGTACTTACTACAACCACTTTATCCTCTAAGATTTTTAAATGTCATATCCTATTTTTGTCTGTCTTTTTACCCTTTTAGTGCCCTTATCAATAACCTTCATTTTTACACTCTCCTCCAAGCCTGTTTTTTCTGTCTTTTCATTTCTTCCTATAGAACTCCCTTTAGTGTTTCTTGTAGTGCAGTTCTCTTGTTGATGAACTCTCTGTTTCTGTTTATCTGTGAATATTTTTAATTTCCCTCATTTTTGACAATTTTATGGGCAGTTTTTCTCTTTCATTACCTTGAATATATGATAGCACTACCTTCTCTACTCCATTGTTTCTGATGACCTTGTATGTGATGAATCGCTTTTCTCTTACTGCTTTCCAGATTCTCTCTTTATTTTTGGCATTTGATATTCTGATTGATATGTGTCTCAGAGTAGCTCTATTACAGGGGTTCTTAACAAGGGGTCCATGAGCTTGAATTGAAATTCAAAAATGTATTCTTGTGAGGATGTATTGGTACAGGTGTGATATATTTATTAAATAATACACAGTATAGTGTGGACTTAGTAAGGGGTCCATGGTTTTCACTTGACTGGCAAAGGGATTCCTGGAACTAAGGAGGTTAAGAACACCTACTCTATTAGGATTTGTTCTTTTTGGAGTATGTTGCCCTTCTTGGACTTGTATATTTATGTCTTTCATAAGCATTGGGAAATTTCTAGCCATTATTTCCTCAAATATTCTTTCTGCCCCTTTTCCCTTCTCTTCTCCTTTTTGTACATACGTGACACATATGTTTGTGCATTTCATGCTATCATTCAATTCCCTGAGAACCTGCTCATTTTTTCCCATTATTTTCTCTCTCTATTCTTTTTTCTGTGAGAATCAAATGCTCTATCTTCTAGGTCTGTGATTCTTTCTTTTGCCTGTTCAAATATGTTGTATTTCTCTAGTGTACTTTTAGTCTATTCTATTGTGCCTTGTATTCCCATAATTTCTGTTATGTTTCTTTTCATACATTCAAATTATTTGTGCTCACTCAATGTCTTCTTAATATCCTTTATCTCTAGCCATATTTTCCTTCATATTCTTGAATTGACTTAGGAGATTTGTTTGAATATCTTTGATTATTTGCTCTAAGTTCTGTCTCTCCTCTCATTTTTCACTTTGTTCCTTTGGGCCATATATTCCTGTTTCTTGGTATGGCTTGTAACCTTTTGCTGATGTCTAGGTATCTGATTATCTTGATGAGTTTACTCTGAAGGTCAGTTTTTCTCTCTTGTATAGGGTTTTCTTATTGATTGGCCTTGTGTTAAGGCTATTTGACACTTGGTTCAACTCATTCTACACATTTAGCATTGCCCATGTTTAACAGATCACATATATTCAACTTTTCTTCATCTGACTCTTGCCTTGGCTATGTGGTCTAATTTTTAAGATTACTTTGCTTGTCCAATTGTTTCACCCGCAGGAGAAATTGTCTCTTACTCTGTTCCTTCTCTGGGAATCTTGATCTGTTCTTTTTGTTTTTATTTTTCTTCCAGTGTTTTTTTTTTTTTTTTTTTT